>VZTA01017088.1:244073-267458 GCA_013398855.1 Mohoua ochrocephala
AAAAAAAAAAAAAAAAAAAGGAGAGAGGGAAAAAAAAAAGATAGAGAGTGAAAAACCCGAGAGAACTAGCAGGCAGCTTCAGGAATTTCTTCTTACCTCTTCTGACGATGCAACATACAGCAAGTGCTTTGTGCTGCATAGGAATCCCTGCAGGCACGACTCAGTCAGACCCCTCACTTCTGAAATAAACAAATATGTAGCAAAGGAAAGGGAAGAAAACCAGAAACCAGATGAAACAAGGGTACAAAAAGAAGCTAATAAACAAGTAAGAGTGTCAGGGAGGAGTCTTAAGTAGGCAGGAGGCAAATAGTTGGTATAGAAAGAGGCATCCAAACTCCTGGTCCTAACAGAGATTGGCTCTGTAATTATGTGGCAAAGCAAAGCACTGCCCTCTAAGCCATTGCATAATAATAGAAACCTAAGCTGTGTAGACACAGCCTGAAATGCTAAATCCTCAGGAGCAACACTCAACATTTGTCAGTAGAAAGCCTGTCAGTTCTCTGGGGGCGGAGGAAGAGGAGGGAAAAGAGAAGGGGAGAGAAATTTTACTGCAAAATGCATAAGCTGCAGTTGCAAAGAGGTCTCAGGTGGTGCCGATGCTTGAAATGTTACAGTGGAAGTCATACATATCTGTATCTATGTAGGAAAGGATAGATAAAAACAACATGTGGTTCTTAGGGACACAGTTTAGTGGTGGATTTGGCAGTGCTGTGTTAACAATTGGGTTTGATGATCTCAGAAGTCTTTTCTGACTCAAAACATTCTACGATTCTAATAGCACTGTGAGCTCCATTCATGCTATTTAATACTGGAAACAATTTTCCCTTGCTGTGCTTTAGAAACTTAAATGACGAAGAGAAGAACATGTACAGAGGTTGTCCATGTTAAATATTATTATTTCCAATGCTGATAGCAAGACAGTAGTAGTAGTTCTCCTTTGGCACTGAACAGTATTGCAATGTCTAAATAAAACCTGAACTGAGTTAATAGAACTCAGGAGGACTGATCAGCCTTTCCCATTTACCGGTGGGTTCCTCTCTCCAGCCCTCCTGACACAGAGACACTCATTTTCTTCTGCCTCTCTCTTGGTTGAAGAGGCTCCTAGACAGAACCAGGGAAAAGATGAGCACTGACTATAAAAGAGGAGGAAAACCAGCTCGTTCAACTTACCACACACCAGTACCAATGCATCAAGAGAATGAACAACTAATAATGCACGTGGAAGGAATAGAAAAAAAAAGAACACCAAAAAACTCACAAAAACAAACCAAGAAAGTAGTATCATTTTGCAGTGGAAATTTACCTGAAAACTGAGGCCCTGGGTCACACCTATGGTCCATCTAATCCAGTGTCCTGTGTCTGGACAGTGATCAGCACTACACACCTCTGAGGAATCTGAATGAATTCGTGCAGCCTGGGCTAGACAGCCAGGGCTAACCTGTTCATGGGCAAAGCTTCTCCTTAATCCCTGTTCTTTAAAGATTAGTTAATGCACTGAGGCATGAGCAGTGGAACAGTCTGCTTCTGCACATCCAGATTAAACATGTAAGGTCTGATCCTGAGGGCCTTTGTAGTTGACGTAAAGTACACCTCTTTTAAGGCACTCGAGATCTAAAGAGCAAAATCTTCTGATGCTTTGTAAACATCTCAGTGTGAAAAAAGGCCAAGAGTTCAGAAACAGCTGTAGTATTTCAGTCTGAAGGGAAAGAAGTACATTTTTATAGCCTTCTCTAGTCTAGTTACTCTCCTCATTTACTCCTTACTCCCGATGGAAACATCAGATGTACTTCAAGAAGCTCTCCGGTGCAGGTAGAAGAACCAGGTCACCCAAATAATATTCAGGTATCAAATCTGGCCCCTATAAAGTCAGGCCAGACTGAACTGAAAAGTTTGAAGATATTTTTGTGAATGACTGCATGGAAGAATACATGGGGGGTTTTTTTGAGGGGCAGATTCTGCCGCAAACTTTAGATCCCTTACTAGTCTCCCTCCTTTGACTTGTGCCTACTGCACTCCCAGTGACTCTCTCTGTATCCCAGAGGTGCAGGCTGCAGACATGGCACGTGTGGGACCCAGACTGTGGTTAAACAGATGAGGAAGGACTGCAGGGAGAGCAGTTGCCTATTTTTCAGCCCATTCAGCTTTTCTTGGCTCTATGTGGAACAGTGCTGAAGGGCTCTTCTTGGGAGGAAGGCCAAGAGTTACCACAGTCAGTAATCTTGCTGGGCACTGAAGCAAGCGGCCCGGCCAAAGGAAGACTTGAGAAGCCGAAAGCTGCCAAACTAGGCGTTAAAATATTTAAAAATTACTTCATTTGCAGATGACTGAAACCTGAACTTAGAAAGCTAACTTTAAACACAACTCCTGGGAATCCTGGGCCAAGCATATTGGCTAGAAAATCAAATCAAAGCTCTAATCATGTCAGTGCCTTATAAAATAAATGTCAGTGCATCACAGACAGAGAAGACATCTCTTAATGACATTGGGAATTAATAATAGACTCTGAGACTAGTGTTTCAGAGTCTGATTTGAAAGCTAAATATTGCTTGCAATGACAGAAATCAATGTACTCCATCAATGCACTCCAAAAATCTTCCAAAAATCTTTCACCAGCTACAGTTTTGACAGTGAAAACTCCCAATGAAAAATAAAAGACGATACAACCCTGGAAAAAAGCAAAATCACCCAAAAAAAGTCATTACGTTAGGCTGTGGTGTGGTGGGTCTCCAATGTGCTAGGCCAGGGTGCTTTCCAGATTTCTGTGATGCCCTTTAGAATTTAATCAGAATTCCCTGGCATTTAGCCCTCAGCTTCTCCTCTTCACTAACCATCACTGGTATTTATGCATTGTTTTGCTCCTAAGTAAGGAGCTTCTCAATGAATAAACAGCTCTCTGCCTTGGTCGTCCTAGGAGGTTACCACTTCCACTCATCTCTTTTGCTCAGGTCTCCCCTCTCTCCAATCCTGCCTTAGTTCCCAGTCAGCCAACGAGGGTGCTTGAGCTGCATCTGCTCTTATTTCCACCTCCCCAGAAATGCCGTCAGACTCAAAGAGCCACAAGAGAAGTTTCATTCTGCCTATGTTGTGATCATCTCACAGGCCCACAATGCTCACTCCTTGAAAGAACTGTCAAGGTTTAATTTTCCATTCTTGACTCAGATCTAAAAAACACATGAGAGACCAGGATCACAGATTGCTGACTTTTGCTCCGTGAATCTTGCTGAGCAGCTGAAGCTTTCAGTGATGCAGGAAATCCTGTGCCCCAACAGAATGCATCATTTCTCTATGAAAAGAGACTCATAAAACTCATAAAATCCTTAAAATCACATTCATACAAGTTTCCTTGTACAGTGGCAATCACCAAAAAGACCTAGCTTGACACAGAAATTTTGTGATGGAAACGCTCTCCTTTGAAATACAGTGCCAGATACAACATCAAAACCTAAGAAAACTGAACTAGGATAGCAGAGCAAGACAGAAATAAAATTGAGATGTTTTTGCAACAGGACAACTTCTCCTGCTACAAACACCATTCTCATTTCCAAGTCTAACAGACAACACACTGAAGCCTGTGGCCATCTGATTGACAATATAATTTAGCATGTGCTTGTAGACATTGGTGATACCCATTTCCTGCCCACTCTCTTCCAAGCTGAAGTCGTCAGCACTGGTCCACACGAGTGTTTAATCAATGGTTGCCAATCAATTACACTGATTGAAAGAGAGCCTAAAAATCCCTTGGTCTGTGGCCCTACTGATGAAAACAGTTGTCAGGAGCTGAAGCCACCAGCTTTCAAACACTGGAGGTTTGGGGAAAGATTATATACTTCTTGGGTGCTGTACAGCTCAGCTCTTTACAAATCATTGAATATCTGTTTACACATGTATATGCCAGCAAAAAATCTCCTTCTCACATCCTCCACCCACACATCCCTCTGCTTTTAAAAGCAGCTCCAGCCAACAGACAAACGGAATGTGTTTTCTTTCATTTTCTTGAATCTTAGCATGGGGAAAACTTAATCCAAATTTCTAGACCCAGAGGTCCAACAGAGACCAGATGCTGTTTCACAGTGCAGTGGAAGGAAAAGGGTTTTGAGGGTATTGATGAGACAACATCACAGAAGGTCCCTTTTGCAATACACTGTTATAAAAAGTGTAGACCAATATCACAACAAAAATATGAGGATGAACTTTATTTAAATATTTCAACAACCCCACAACAATCCTTCACTGTCCACCTTGCAGCTAAATGCAGAAGGGTTTCCAAATACCAGGAAAAAGTTGTTTCAGGTCATAGAATAAATTATACATTCATAATCTACTCCATTCTAAGCATTCATCTCATCTGGAATAACCAGGATACTTATGCTAACCTTAAAAGGACCTACTGTAACTTTGTAGATGCTCTGAAAGAAGGTCAGCATAATATTTTTATCCCAGGGTTATTATTCTTTCCAGGTTCTCCCTTTACAAGCAGGAAAATCCTTGTACTTCTGTTTTGCATAATCACATGTCCAGCTCAGTGAGTAAAATTTAATGCCCTTTGATTGATAGGTTAAGACCAGAAGGGATCATTATGGTCATCTCATTTGACCTTCTGCATAACCTCAGTCACAGAAATCCTCTCTGTGGCTCCTGCATCTATCATCATAATACTGGGTGTAGCAAAAAATATCTTTTATAAAGGCAGTCACTTGATTTAAAGATTTCGAGTGATGCTGCATTCATTCTCCACTCTCTTTGTATCTTTAACTGCTGCTATTGTTGAAAAATGTCCACACCTCATTTTGTTACTCAAGAGGTTCTGGTATGTTACCAAAACTTCAAAGCGATAATTATGAATTACAGCTGAATATCTCCTGTTTGGAGAACTCAGAATTGGGAATAGAAGAAGTTTCTCCCAGCCAAGTGGACTGGTTCCACTGGGGGCAAATGAGTCCTATTTGAGACCAGTGTAATCTAGTCACTCAACAAACAAACAAACAAACAGGCAAATAAACTTCTTATTTAGTGGACATCTGTTTTAGCACAATGTTCATCAGAATAAAGAGACTGCCTTGGCAATGCTCTCCCAATTCTCTTAATTTGATGAAAAGTACAGCACTGACTTCCACAGTACACCTGGAGGCAGCAGAACTCTGCCAGCTGCCCATCAGGAAGTAGGACCTCATCCTGGTGGGTTTGCAACCTCTGGCATTGATTCACTCTGTGCAGAATGCTCCCAGTCACCACTGAAATCCAGAGGGGCAGCAGATGCTCAGTGCAATAAAGGCATGGAGCAAGAGGAGTGTGAATATCAGCCTTCATTCTGTATTTTGACCCTTTCCACACAGAATAAAAGATGCCAATGTTTTTCATTTTTGAAAGAGGATATGTGCACTTGCCATGCAGCAGGGGGTCCCCCTTTGGAGAGGATGCTGTTAGGCTGTGATCATCTGTTACAATCCCACAGGCAAAAGGAGCAATGTAATGGACGTCAAGCTCTCCACTGCCCTGGCTGGGACTTGCTGCAGTGACTCCCCTGCCAATCTCATGTTTGCACCAGCTGAGTCTTTTGTCTTCGTGCCCTGTTACATGCTACAGATCTTAGTTAGCTTTCTAATTGACACTTAGAAAGCAGTTTGGAGGAAGAGAAGGTTGTTGGGCATTTTGTAACATTTAAGGAGAGAGGAATCATGAGAGACTGGGGACAGGTAACCTTCAGACAGGATTTGTCAATCAGGGATAATGTTGTGAAACCAGTCTTATGCTAATCATGCGAGAAGACTCTAGCATACAATGGACAAGAGTCCATACCTGGGACAAGGTCGGCTGCTTAAGCTGTTTAGGAACCATTCTAGTCCTTCCAAAATTGCATGTCTCAGCCTTGGAACAGAATGGTTACAATTTTGCAACTAAATTAAAAGTACCTGGTGCAGGAGAGACTCTTTTGGGCAAACTCTTGTTTTGTATCAAAGCTACAGCCATCACCATAAAGTCGGCATTTGCTAACAGTTGTCACATTCTAGCAGGGAGGTGTCAAAGGAATGAATCCATCAATAGCCTCAATAATCCACCTTGCAAATTGTGGGAAGAATTCTTCCCAGCCACAAAGCACTTAGTTTCTGTGGTCACAGTTATCTGAAAGCTACTAAGTTTGCCAAGGATGGGAGCAGATGCTTAAAAGGAACAATCCCAGATGTCTAAAATGAGTTAAGATTGTAACACAGGGCCTGCAATACACAGAGCAAAAGAAATAATATAAGGTGATATTTTTCTTAAGGAATCTTATGCATGATGCAAAAAGTGGGGTTTTTTATTCCTAAAACAAATTTTACATTACTTCAACAAAATATTTTGGTTAGAAAAGAAGAAAAGCCACAAACTTGGCATGAACTTGGGGTCTGACTTGGAATCTGAGTGTTATGAAAGTTTGATGCAGAAAGCAGCAGGAAACAGAAAGGGGTGTGAAAGCCTCAGAGGCAATGCTGTGTATGATTTCTGCTG
The DNA here is from genome assembly GCA_013398855.1 of Mohoua ochrocephala. Lineage (NCBI taxonomy): Eukaryota > Metazoa > Chordata > Aves > Passeriformes > Acanthizidae > Mohoua > Mohoua ochrocephala. Next base: position 250,560 of record VZTA01017088.1, read on the forward strand.
GTTCTGCTGGGCCCCAGCTTGATGGAAGATGGGCTCCTTTTACTGTTCCCAAACTATTGCTCAAGTCTGACCTCTCTCCAGTCCTACCCTCCTGAGCCCGATGCCAATGAAGTGTGGGTATGCAGAAAGGAGGTTCAGCATCTTCCTGGCTCTTGCCTGAGACCTTGGGAGCCTCTGCAGGATGCATATGGGTGAGGTTCCTGCTCCCATTCATAACCCAGGTGGGCACACCCAAAGTAAGGAGGAAGAGGAACTTTTGCACAACTGCAGAGTACCAGTGTCAGGATAACAAGTGATTTGGATTCCTCTCTCAGCCTGTTTGAGTCTATCAGAGGAAAAGAAGGAAGGAGAAAATTAGTTCATATCTTCTTAATTCTTACCCCATATCTTCTTCCTTATTTCATAAATTTAAGAGAAATCAAAGAGAAAATGGCAACTGTCTTAAAAAAGCATCAGTGGATGCAACACTTAAATCAAAGCACATAAATTTAAGCTGTGATCAGAAAGAGGCACAGCAAGAACTCCTTGACTGTGAGGAGCAACAGGGTACACAGAGTAATCTCAGAGGTTTCGGGTTATCTCAAGCATGGTATGAAGAAAGCCAGCATTTTAAGAACAACCTGAATACAGAGTATTTTGACACAGTTTTCACTGTTCTCTGTGCTCTCAGCTCCCAAAAGGAAGTGGGAGCTGACCTTCAGTCAGACCTTGCATGTCCAGGGCATCTCACAGTGTCTTCCCTGTGCTGTTATTCTGCTCAGAGACACTGGAGAAAACAGAGAATGTAAGCAATAAGTGCATATGGAGGAAAACTTTTCTCGTGTATTAAAAGCTTGAGCATCTATTGCAAGGCATGTGTGATCCAGCTCAGTATTTTAACACCCAATGCAAAAACTTTGGGAATCCAGTTTTTGCAATAAATTTGCTCTACAGGGGCTGGACAATATTTGCATCAGCTGCTACTTGTCTTTGCCAGCCTCTTCAACCTCTGTGTTCACAGAGATTACATGTGGAAGAAAATCTGTGCTTCCTAGAGAATCACAGTGAGAGTAAGATGGACTTCATTTCTGTATTCCCTTATAAAATGTCAAATATTCATAGCTATGTCAAATTAAATGAGTTTCTTGTGCTTCTGTTCTTTTCAGCTCATTGGGTCCTCCTCAGATAATACTTGTCCTTCCATTACATGATCTACCTCAAGAGACTTCACCTTTATCTAACATTATTCAATGCAAGCTCAGTTTCAGATCAGAATAAAGGAAAAAATACAAATTTCAGAAGGACTTGGATACTGATCAACCGCTGTGTCTTTATCACAGCTGTATTATAGGAGAGACAGAAAACGCCTTTGTCGTTACAGGCATAAGAAAGACGTACAATAAGGCTTGGAATGTGGTTCACTACAGAGCAAATAAATACTCCCTAGAAGTTAAAAGGAAATTATTCTGAAATAGATACAGAAATCTCTAAGAAACCAGGCACATAAATGTACAAACAAGAATGAGCAAATCTTGCTTTCTTTTTGACAGCTGCCCTGATTTCTGTACATAGGATTGAACATGAGGCCACCAGAGCCGAGGCCTGAAACATTTCCATGTTCCTCCTGTACCTGGAAATCATTGTCTCTGTAATTGGGCATAAAATGGGATATTTAGAATGCATTGACAATTACTGTACAGCTGGATGAAAAACTGTGGAGAGAGTAATGGTTTTCAGAAGAATTAGGCTGCTGAAAATATTAAAAGTAGAGGATACTGGGAGAGAAGGTATAACCGGGCATTATAAAATGAAATTCAGTCATGTACAAAGCCTTGATAAGTGTGAGAAAAAACACAAATGCAGATGTAAATATATACACAGGGATGCCCACCAGTTCTGAGACAGCTGTTCTGGAGAGCTGCCTCAGAGACTTCGGGGTCCATCAAAGGCTACGGTACTCCACACATGATCAAGTACATTAAAAATGGAACCTTACTTGTCTACAGAACTTATAAACTAGATGGGTTGTCAGACAGATGAATAATGTGTGCTGACATAGAGATTTCGGCCCTTTGATCATAGTTTTGGTCTGAACATTCTCCCCAGCAGCAGAGCCTTCAGAGCTGTGGGATGTCTGATGACCCAGGATCCCATGAGAGCCCTACACCCGTCACCCCTGGAGTGCCCATTTAATTAAGGGGTATCTCCTTCATTACACCTTTTACTGCTGTAACTTAGCTGGAAGTTTCTTTTCCTGCCTAGGACCTGGCTACAGAAGCACTTACACCTGCTGCAAACTGATGTCATCAAGCTGACACCATCCTGCTTTATAAAGGGATAAAGACAAGGGCTGAAGGCACCCCAAAGTATCCCTTCCTCTAGATCTCACATATGCTCCCACACTGCAGCAATACAGGAGGAGGTGGTGCTGCAGGAAGGCAAGGGTGCAAATTCCCCCATGTGTTTACTCCCTGCATACTGCCCAACATCTGCCCAACATCTCTGCAACCCATCCTAAGAGTTCAGTTCCTGGTTTGCAGTAGAGAAAGAGAAGGAAATAGAGGTAGTTCTGTCACGTCTCCCAGGGCTGCTGGGAAAAGACAGGGAACCCAGCAGAATGAACATTAGAAAAAAAACCAAACCAAAACAAAAACAAAAAATGAAGTGATAGAGCCAAAAACATTGTGTGGAGAGATAACAGGCACCAAATGCATGAAACGAGAAAGCAGAGAATTAAAGGGAGCATCACAAAGGGTTTTGAGACTTACGTGTGTATAAGAACAGAGAATTTGAGTGAAAACAAGGGAGCAGAGAAAAAAATAAAGCTAAGAGAAGAACATGCAGGAACTCAAAAAGGGAATTGGTGAGGGAGCCAAAAGGGGCAGAATGAATTAGTGGTCATCTTCTCCCTCACTATTCTGGGCAGCAAGTAAAATATGGGCTGATGGCATCAGCATCACCAGGCAAGACAAACTGTTTTGTGGGACATCACTGAAGTGTGCAAATTTTTTGGAATGTTTTCCCAGAATCTCATACTAGTGTGTTAACCATGAGGGCTGTGAACCTGAGGTGGGTGATACTAAACAAATAAACACAACAGAAACTCCCTGCTTCGCACCAGAAAATAGAGATACCCACTACAATTGTAAAAGCTATGAAACTGAAATGTTAATTTCTTTCATGCCAAAGGTTTCAAAACAAACAGACTCTTTAGTTAGAAGATTGTATTTTATAGAACCCAAAACAATTACCCCTACAAAAATAATAAAAGCAAAGCCTTCCCTTGGTAATAAAATCGTAATGTTTCCTGAATGTCTGATGAGAATGTATTTAGGGAAGCCTGATGTGCAATCACACACCTAATTATTTCTGTTCTCACGTGATATGTGTAAGTGCTTTTCTCTAATGTAGGCAGGCAGAAGAAAGGGGCATTTATATACATATATATGTTCCAATTTTGGCTGCACATTCCTTTTGATCAAACACACCATTGCTTAAAGAGAGGGCAGAAGAGCGAAAATAGAGGCAGACATTAAAGAGAAGGCAGCATTCAGTGCTGGGATCCAGGGCACAGCCCTTCCCTTCCCACACCAGCATTTGCGTGGGGGCTCAGTGACGGCTCCAGGTCCAGCTCCCATCACTGGCTGCACAGCAGTATGACACACAGGCAGACACCAGAAAGCAGCTGTGTCACTCCCAATTAATATTTCTGTCTGGGAACAAGATCTGTTCATTTACAGAAGGACCATGGCTCAGCCACAGACAGCATCCAAAAAGACACAAGCCAGGGAACAAATAGTAAGAGCTACACCACGACTTGGCACAGAATCTGGTCACAGGACGTGAAATGCACCCTCAATCTAAATAATTAATTAAGACTTCCACTCAATTCTTGGACTGTCTAGTTACTTAAATTGGAAATGCCTTTGTTGGTGCAGGTGCTTACCCTTATGCATCCACATGACATTTGGAGTCTTGCTGAGGCAGGCCAAGAGTGAAATTATGCGACAGAAAACACCCTTATTCCCGGATAAAGGGGACACCCATGCAAAGCTGATGATTTAGGGAACTGATGTTACTGCTGCCCCTAACAGGCAGACACCAAAGCTGCTCAGGCCGGGCAAAAAAGCCCACTAAGCACTCCACTGCACTGCCAGGCATGCAAATGTCCATGCAACTTCGATCTGAGTTGTCAAACCATTGACATTTCACGGACCAAAGCCCTTCAAATCACACAGAAATGTACTTCACCTCCCTCAGTGGATTTTGGATCAGACCTTACTGAACACATAAAGCTGGCCATTTACTTTGATGTTTGATAAATTTCCTTCTCTTTGAGGTGTGTATTTTAATAATTTAGCCAAATAGGCACATGTACTGCCAAGTACATTCTTTTTATGCAGCAAGAAAGCACTCCTGGTGCTGAAAAGGAACCCATTTGCTGTGAACCTCATTTATCTACTCTCACACAGAATACAGCTTTCGTCAGGTGCATTACAAGGGCTGAGACAGTTAACTACAAAGCTAACTCAGCTAGAGACACAAGGTACTTTCCAGAAAAAGAAACAGCTTCACTCTCTACCTCTTCCCAATTTATTTATTTAAAATTAATTGGTATCTTTTGCTTTCTGATTTTCAGCCTGAGAGATAATCCTAATCTAAAGTTTAAACCTAAACCTCAACTCGGCCACCTCTTTTTAATCCTGATGTGAAATCAGTGGTTCCATCAAATCAGGTTTTGAAAACTACACAAGACCAAGCTGTGAGGCAAGAAGGAATGATATTAATGTGCAGAGACCCTCAGAAAGTAGTTTTCTTTGCTTTCACCCAGAAAGGAGAAACCAGTCGGGGTAAAAATGCTACAGAGGTTTGAGCTCTTCTCAAACCTACTTAGGCTGTCTGAACCTCAAATTTTGATGAAAATTCAAAATAGCCTTATTTTTCTACTAAAGAAAGTTTCATATTGAAAACAGACCTCTTTTAAAATACTATTTCTACTTATTTTCATATGAAAGGTGTTAGTTCAGTATATGTTTCCAACCATACTACTGTCTTCTCAAGATGGATTAAGTCACGAGATGTCCAAAAGCAAAACTGTGAAAATTAAATTGACCAAATTAAATTCCATTTAACTGTGCAATTGCCAATTCTAGTTCAGTGCTATCTCTAAACACCCAAATCAAGTCTCAAAGTAGCACTAAAAACTAAGTCAAGATCCCAAGTGTACTGAAGTTCACCTGAAATACGTGGCAGCTGTGCCATAATTTCAGCTGAATGCTTGTACACACAAGCTGCTATCTCTGATGGCAGAAAAAACCGCCTAATTGTGAAAATTGTTTAAGAAAACTGGAAGCACAATTATTTATTAACTAGGTTCAGAGTGTGAATGAGGGAAGTTCCTTTGGTGGGAAGTAATTAAACTGAAATTGAGGTCAAGTACAACCTATAGAAACAGCATTTTGTTAGTTCGTTATCAACAAGTGGGGTGAATATACTTCAAAAAGACCAATAAACATATAATGATTAAGATTCAGCCTTCTCCTTTCTACTATTAACTTCAGCTAACAGCCTGAGTTCCTGGTCAGGAGAAACATCACCAGGGCAAGGCTGTGAATGCATGTAGATCAGGCCACATTTTTTATGCTCTCGAGTCTGGCTGAGGTTTCAGAAAACATCTATGACAGGATTAGATTTGAAAAGGCTTCATTTTTATAGAAAAGAAGCAGTATAATACACATGCAACCTTTAAAAACTTTAGCTAGTCCTCTCCCATATTACTCTTCATCAGCTCTGTGCACATCACACAACTTCTGCAATAATGGTACATTTCCTAAAAACTGTTGTCAAAGGCATCTTAAAGAAAAGCAGGCAATTTGGAGGCATATAAGACTGAGTCTGAATGCACTGTTTACATTAGAGAAGATGGTCCCAAAGGGAAGACGTGTTCAGCTGAAGGTTAGATGTCCAGGTCGCAGAGCCTGGTTGTCAGATTCAGGAGGCTGCTGCAAGTCAAAGTTTCCTCAAGAACCTGACACAAAGTCTTTATATCAAAGGCAGGAAAGGTGACATTGTTCAGCTTACATTCCCCCTTTGGAAACTGCTGTTGCTTATCACTTCAGCTGTGAAGTGACTGCACTTCAAGGCAGCAGATGTATGAAACCTGACAGAGTAAATGTGGCAGGGTATGCACACAGCCCGTGTGCTGTGCTCTCGATGCAGCCTCCTGAAAGGAAACATTTTCGGCTCTATCACTGCCGTCATTTGAAGCTCCTCTGAATGATGCCCTGATAAACACCCCGCAGAGAAACTCTGCATTGAGTATGAGTGGGCAGGCTCTCTCCAGCTCCAGCTCCTAGGCCCAGTCAAATAAGAAAGAGTAAGATCAGAATTACTAAAGTTTGGGCCCTTCGACCATGATAAAACACCACGCACAGCAGAATGAATACAATTGTATTATTCAAGACCTGTGCAGAGACTAGTCTAGGGAGCATAAACCAACCAGAGAGCACTTACACAAACATCTCAACCAGCCCTAAAAAAGATGCAAAAAGTGGTAGTAAAGGTCTTATGATCGCCCCTATATCGTTTCTTGTCTTTATAAAGAAGTGAATGACAGACATCAATAAAGCCACTGTGGTAGTGAAGGTTCTGTGAAATAACTCTGGGTGAGTGACTTGTTTCTCCCATTTATTTTGTGAAATAAACTGCACACTGTCTTGGGTGGGGAAGAATAAGGGAGTCCAGGCCAAATGTACATTTTCTGCCTGTAAAGACGATTACAAGGAGATTAATACATCTGGGTTTTCTTCACGGGCCTGTCTACGTGTATCATAGAGAGCTGCATCTTAGACCAGGGTTATAAAAAGGATAGCCATCCATTCCCCAAAGATTCAATTCACCTCTCTGCAGAGATTCAGGACACTGACTCTGTCTTACTTATGCCTGTTCTTGATGTCTTAGCAAATCAGTGACCCTGTGCTAGCTGTTTGCAAAAGGATGCACATCACGCTTGAAAGGTACATCCTACAGGGAATTTGCCAATGTGCAATTGTCTCTTGAACTGCTCTGGTCGATTTTGCAACGAGAATTGCAATTATATTAGCAAATCTCTATATGGAGGATCTAGAATTTATTTTAAAAGTCATTTCCTTCATGAAAACAAAAAGTTACTATTCTTCATTGTTTAAGAAGCAAAGAATGTCACAGTTAAATCATGTTTTCATGACATTTTCTGAGACTGTAAGAGTTTAGTAGGATCTACGGAATATATTTTCTTAGACCTTATATTCAAGTTTTGTTGTCATTCCCAATATACCTCTATTACATTGATAGAAAAATATGTTCTCTATTGCCAAGCGTTGTGTGGTAGATGAAGTGTCTGTTCTATTTGTAGAAGTAACTGAGAGCATTAAAAAGTACACTCGCTGTTACAGTCAGCCTTACTTCAGGTCAGAGCAAGGAAAAATATTCACAGCAAGACCTCAGTCCACTTCTTTCCTCCCCTGAAGAACATATGTACTGTAATAAACGACAGATTAAACCTTAATTAACTGAATGTTTCCTGCCTCCCACATAAAGGGTGCAGACACACTTTGTAACTCACTCCAGGGTGTCTTCTGGGGTGTTGGCAGAGAATCTTCTGACTTTGCTTGCTTTGCTTTCGTGGTTGGAAAAGTGGGGTCCCTCTGATGGGCAGCACCACGCTGCACAGTGCCACACACCCGGAAACGCTGCCGGGGTACAAAGCCAGGCTGGGCTGCAGAGGGGTCAGGACTGCCCACTCCATGGCAGTCATTAGTAACCTTTTCATCTACCACTGCACATTTAATTGGAAAGAATATATCCAAACCTCTCTCCATCGTTCCCAAAGGGAGAGGTGCAGGCAGGGCTCAGTGACCCCTGTCACGCCATGTGTGCTGGCATTAGGAGCCTGGGACCTCGCGGCACCAGCCTGGGCAGACATGTGGGCCCTCTGCCAAGGGGTGTCTCTGCTGGGGACACGAGGACCAGCATGACCCTGGGAGTGTGCTTCCATGAGTGGGCCTATCTAAACTGCACCGGGGCAAAAAGCAATGATGAGCACACATCCACGCCTTCCCCTTCCTTCCCCGAGCCTCGCTCCACCCAGCTCTGGGAAGATCCATGATGGATTAACCATCAGGTTGCAAGAGAGACAATTCAGAACTTAGGTTTCCAAGAGGAGGGAGAAGGGCAGCATCATCCTTCCCAGAAATGTGCTGGTACCACGAAAGCAATGTAAGCACGACAGTCCCTTTAAAATATAGGACAACTGCCCAAACATTTCAGTTTTAACTCATTGTAACAGTGACAAGGCTGCCCAGAATGAGAGATCAAAAGCTCTGTAGAATTAGGTTGTGTGAGTGTTTGGCCTAAGGCAGTTGGGTAGCTTTAAATAGCTGTTGAGGACTGTGACCACCACTGAAAGTCCTGAACTGAATTAAGATCAAGTTCAACCCCTCTTGTGAGAGCAGCCAAACTCCTGCCCCACTAGAAAGTGACTTTTACTATGAAGTGACAAGCAGTGCCAGAGGTGCTCTGCCCTTCTAGCTTGAAAAATCTGGGGTTTGCAGCGTACACCTTTCAAAAAACAGAGGAAAATAAGAAACAATGAACCAATCCCTTACAGGGAAAACTGGTGCTATAATATGGTGATCTCATGAGCCTCTGTTGACATTTCCTCAAATTTTAGAAGTCATTTATTGGTAGAGCAGAAAATTAAAAGAGGAAAGAAACATGCAATCTGAATTACAAAAAGGAAAAAAAAAAGCCCTTAGTGATAAGGAAAAAAAATGTCTTAAGCATAAGGGGAAAGAAATGTCTTAAGGAAAGGGAGCTTTACAGATAATACTCTTTCATCTTTCCAGCCGACTTTTTCCCTCTCCCTATTCTGTCCCAGATAACTTAGCCGATTGGTCAATTAAATCCAACAGGCAGATGGAGGCCTTGGAAGTACAAAGAAACTACTAAGGCCACGAAAAACAGCAACTGGGAGGAAGAGCCTTTCTTTTTGTCCTTAGATGAGAGTTAGTTAGCTGGGAAGTGCTACCTCACTAAGTGCAAACTTTTAAATGCCCCATCACAGGAAAGACATTAACTGGAATTTGCTCCTCTCCAGGCATTCCAGTCAAACAATTCCCACTCACAGCGCTGCCATATACAAGGATCTGGTGTGCACACTAATAAACTCTTTTTTTCTGCTTTCTGGAAATATGCCTGTGTATTACGAAAAGCTTCTCAGCAGGAAATATAAATCTATGCATTGTAAAGATGAATGTATAAGAAGAAAACCATCTGTTCAAGATGCAGGACCCTAGGCACAATTAGATATTTGATCTGAATCACCAAAACTCTGCTTCAGTTTGTGTGACAGCAAATCAGGTGTGCATGAGTTGGGTTTGCTCAGCGATTAAAGTGAAAAGGACATAAAATATGATTTAACAACCCTAGTAAGGAACTTCTGCAGAAATTAAAAAACCATGAATTTATAATGCATTTTTAACCAAGAGATACATGCTTGCTTAAAACATTTAACTAGAACAAGTTCCAGGCAAAAACTCTGAGGAAAGCAGTGAGAACTGATACCATGAGGACTGATATCCTGAAAATAAGTATTTCTCTGTTTCTTCTCAAAAGTCATAACATTTGCCTAAATATTGTCCTTTGCTTTTGTCATCCGAGCAGCAGCTCTCACCTCAAAAGTACTGCAGTACTCAGAGAGACAGACAAAGCCAGGTGTCTGCCCCATCTGCAGGGGTAGTGGGCTTTTCCTTGGAGGAGAAGAGCAGGTACCACTTCACAGAAGTCACTGCAGACACGAATGTGATACCAAATCACTGGGTGTCCCTCTTCTTTCTTTCCTACTATTTTTATGTTTAATAAGCATAAATGAGAACTGTTGATCTGTTTAGATTTCAGCATCAAGAACAGACTTCGTGTGCAGGTCTTTGAGAAGAATCATAACCTTAGAAGTTGAACAAGATGTTACTGGGCTTTAGGATTCAAAAGATCATAATGAAAGTTGAGCTCTGCCATCCCCCACCCCACACTTAGACAAGTGATTGCCCCTTAAAGCAGCCTGCAGACTGCAGAAGGCTCCAACCCATCAGCAATGGGCCCTACACGTCAGAGGCTACCAAGGACAAACAAATAAATAAAGCCGTTTCCGTCATCAAAGAAAGCGATAGCTATGGATCAAGAAATTAATTAATATATGCTGACATAAACCTTCTTTGCATACTGGCACAATATTATCTGCTATTTGCTGTTCTTGAATGCGGCTTTGCTCTTCTCTCCACAAGCCCAGGATTGACATGAGGAGGTCAGATGATGCTTCATGGAATCAGGGAGTCACAAGGAACAGGTCACACAGACACAGACCAAGACCATGGAGTGTCTGGTACAAGCGTGTCCACGGGGCACTTCAGCAGCACAGTGTTATTCAGCTCAGCAGCAAACTGTCATGAGCAGTAAATTACAGAAATCATGAGGCTTGAACAACAAGATAATTAAGAAAAATAATTGATGGATACAGGAGAAGAGCAAGACCTCATTTTGATTACTTGTCTTCACACATACCCGATTTCATTGGAGATGTTCCTGCTCGTTTGGGTGGGGTTGGATTAGACGACCTTTAAAGGTCCCTTCCAACCCAAACTCTTCTATGATTCTCCGAAATGTTTTCAGAGGATCTATCTTCGGGCAGGGGAGATATTTACAGAGGCCGGTGAGGGCCCGATTTCCAGCCCCTTCTTGCCGCCGTGTGTGAAAGAACTTCATTTTGTACACTTCACTCTGTGCTGCAGAGCTGGAGACATAAATCTCATTCATATTTTTGGCAAGTAACCTGCGCTGTGTTAAACCAATTTGATGGTTTAGCCTGCAATTGAGAAGATTTCTGTGTAAAAACTTATTTTCTGTCCAGCTTTTACACAGTGGCTTTAGTCACAATGTATGTCTTTCTGTCAACAAACAGCCATTAATTTCTTGCAGTTACAGTCAATACCTGATGTCATTCTTCCCTCTTTATGTTTGTGCCTGACATTCCCTTATTCTATTCATGGCTTTTTTGCTGCTTGTGCAGCAATTTAAAGGAACATTAAATCAAGCAAAATATGAAAACATAAAATAACAAGAATTTTAACACAGAAACATGAAAATGAAATTGAGATAGAATTCTTTCATGAACTCTAAAGAAGAGGGAAAAAAAGAGCAGGTGTCTGAAAACAATGTCTCTGCAAGAATCGTGCACCTACACAGCTGGCAGGAAGTAGGTCAGGTTCTTTCCAGTGTGGTTCTTCACATGGGGGCATCCTCCATTCAGGGAATTGTGTAGCTGTTTCAGTTTTTCTGAGCCATTTAGTTAGGAGGAAGAGAAGTGTTTCTCTCACATTGATGATGCAGAAACCACAAAGCACTGGAAGGAAGGTTTCCCCACTCTTCAGATTGATGGTTAGTCCAATAGGTTCACTAAACAGTGAGAAATCTTTGAAAGGATTTCCTTACAGAGAAATTTCAAGATAATTAATATGCATTTTGATTTAAAAAAAAAACCAAAACAAACAACAAACTTACCTAATTCACTTTCAGCCATTTAAAATAACTTCTCCAAACGCAAAATTTTCTAATGGATATTCAAAACCTTTTGGGTGGCAAGTTGTGAGAAAGATGAGCTTTTATTAAGTTTTGAAATAATCTTCCTTGCTAAAGAAATGGTGCTGGGCAAGGAAAAGCTTTGGGGTGACAAACCGGTGTGTGAGATATGTACTGCAGGGCTGTTCTGGGGGAAGCTCAGATGAAGGTAACGTGAACTATGAAAAAACTGAATACTGAAAATGACGTGCGGTGACAAAAAACCTGACAAGTTTATGAAAAAGGACTCAAGAAGCTTGGAAGCCTACTAAGAAGGAAAACAATATGTCGATAAATTAAATGGGAAATAAAACCAATCCACTGACAGAACTCTAGATTTCAAACGAACTGACCATTGTGGGATTTATAAAGAAAAAAATAGGGGTTTGCATTCAGGGCACCATTGAATGCATAGGTACTGTTCAAGTCTTAAACACCCAGTCTGTAACTTTTGCATAGTAATCTTTGTTACAAAACCACACAGCCTTGACTTACATTCTGTGACATAACTAGTTGCTTGGTTAAGGTACCCATTAAATAAATATGGAATTGTCACAAGTAATAGGCTAGTGTTGTCTGCATTCCTACTTCTTGTGCAAAACAAGCACATTTGACAACACTTTAAAACTTTAATTGAACAGAGAATAGCTATAAAGTTCTCCAAATAATTTTTGCTTTGTTTTGTTTCTAGGCAAAACATTTCTAAGTGAAAATAAAACGAATAAGTGTTTTCAATTCCTTTGATACTGGAGAGTTTCAGTTCTCTGGAAGTTCTTCCTAGAATATAATTCAAAATTTAGAAGCCTAAATGAAATAGTAAAAACTGGTACTTTTATCCAGAGTGATCTTTGTAAAGTTTCTGCTCTTTCACTAGAATAATTTTTACATTTCACCACTACAACCAGGCAGACACCTCTGCATAGAGGAGCGAAAGGGTTCAACATTGCAGAGGTTTGCTTCAATAAGCCAAGTGTACAAGGACACACATGGAGTTAGTTGAGATGGCACAAGGTATCCTCAGTCAGCTCAAGCTCTGAAAAAATAATGTTTACTCTTTTTGGTTCTATATTATACCTGTATCTATTCCACTTAACCATCATTTATTTATAAAGAAGCTTTCTAAAATAATATTGGGAGGAACAATAAAATCTATTTTTCTCTCAAATGTCTGATATAAGGCTACACAAAGAAATGAGCACTAAAAAGACAGAAATTACATGTTTATGTCAGTACTGGTTTTAATGTAAACCTCTTTAACATTGAGACAGTTTGAATTTTATTTAATTATTTAATCATAGTTTAATCCTATTTTTATTTGAAAGTGACTATACCAATATCCGAATATAGCTGGGTGAGCTGTAAGATAAGCTGAGCCTGGAAATATATTTGAATGTTAACACATTTAATATTCTGCTGAAATTTCCATTATCCACTTACTCCTTCTTTTCGTGCCTTGAAACCTCTTGCTTTCAAGAGTGATTGCCATCCTTTCCTATTCCATCCAGGATCACGCTGGAGGCTGAGGGCAGAGAAGAATGAATGTGCCCAAGGACCCAGGAAATCACTCAGCAGAGGAGAGGGACAGTTTCAGGAAAGCAGGCAGCAGGGAGAAAAAAGTTCTCCAAAAAGTGAGGTGAGATGAGATGCTATGGAGATCTAGACAGCCAGCCTGCAGGGGGATAGATGTGCTGAGAAGTTCAGGGGACAACTGGGAGGAGGAGAAGGTGCTCAGATACTGTAGAACACCGAGAATGCTGTGAGAAGAGAAGAAAAAAGCTTCTCCCTGTTTATAAAGAAGAAACCTGATGGTCTGGTGATGGTTAAGCAGTGTGACATCAGCATTTCATGTGACCTGCAGGATTTTCCAAACAATCAACATTTCATACAAGAGTACTGAAAAAAAATTGAAATAATTTCCTAAATGAAATGGAGTTTCTAACAGTTTTTCCATGATTATTTCATTCAATGAATAAATAACATTTGGGAACTGGAGGGACAGAGAGGTTATAACATCTTGCTACAAGTCTCACTGCAGTAGGTTCAGACAGTTCCAGAGAGTCTCCAGACTTGTGCTGATGATCTCTGACACAGCAGAGAATATGTGAGAGAAATCACTCTGCAGACACCAAGGTCAGTGAAGAAGGAGAAGAAGGAGGTGCTCCAGGCACTGGAGCAGAGATTCCCCTGCAGTCCCTGGTAAAACACACTGTCCCTCTGCAGCCTATGGAAGTCCACAAGGGAGCAGAGACCCACCTGCAGGCCATGGAGCAGGTGGATGCCCAAAAGCGGGTTGTGACCACATGGGAAGCCCATGTTGGAGCAGTCTCCTGGCAGGGACCTGCAGCCCCATGGAGATAGGAGCCCACATTCGAACACACTGGTAGAACTTGTGACCCTGTGGGGTACTCACACTGGAGCACTTTGTGAAGAACTGTCGCTCATGAGAAGGACTCACACTGGAGAAGTTTGTGGAGAATGGTCTCCCATGGGAGTGACCCCATGATGGACCAGGGGAAGGACTCCTATCCCTGAGGAGAAAAGCAGCTGCAGAAACAATGCGTGAAGAAACTGACAGTAATGCCCATTCTCTGTCTCCTTGTACCACTGGAGGGAGGAGTAGAGAATTGGAAATAAAGTTAAGCCTGGGAAGAAATGAGGGATAGGGAAAGGTGTTTTCAAGTTTTTCTTACTTCTTGTTATTACAAATCACAACCAGAGAATGATAAATTCAACTAATTTCTTTAAGCGGAGTCTGTTTTGCCCGTGACTGTAATTGGCGAGTGACCTCCCCCTATCAATACTTCAAATTTTAACCTTTTGTTATATTTTCTCTCATTGTCCAGTTGAGGAGAGGAGTAATAGAGTGGCTTTGGTGGGCACCTGTCATCCAGGCAGGGTCAAACCATCGCACAGGATCTGCTCCTTCAGACTGAATGGAGAAAGGTGCAAATAGCTTTGCTTCAGACCATAAGTCTTTTGGCAGCTTACGGAGATCTGCTCTTGGCCATTGGCTTATGTGCATCGTGTAGGAACAGGATGAAAACTGAATGTCTTGATTATGTTTATAGACAAATTCAACAAGGCTGTTTACATTTTTTTTCATGTTGTTCTTCTTAATAGAATTTAAAAAAAAAAAATTTGAAATTTTGACTTTTTGCCTCCCGGTCAGGGAGAAAATAACTGCTGATGCTAGAATATGTCCAGGGATGAGAAATGCAGTCGTCCCAACTGTTCTGCTCCACAGACCTCTCTACGCGCTGTTTGTTCCCACCAAATACAGCTTTGGTAATATCTTCTGCAGCAGAAGTGGTCCCCAGCTGAACAGTGCCAGGACTGCCTGCAGGTGACATTCAGGAAAGCAGGAAGAAGAATTGGTAGAGTCACTAGAGAAAGTGCACAGGGAAAGAGCAGGGCTGCTCCTCTCCAGCAGGGCACTCACCTCTCTCATGATGGATTGAGCAGCACAAAGCAGGTGATGGCAAGGCTGGGAAAGGACAATGAAAGATTCACAAAGGATGAAAGGTAAGGAAATTAATTAGCAATGTAATTTTAGAGAAGTCACAAAGTCAGCTGGTGAGACTTCATGCACACAATAATTAGCAGGAGGAAGTATAAATATTTCTTGGTCTTACTTGCTCTCTTATCCCTCTTTATTACCTTTCTCCTATCATTCTGAGTTTTAACCAACACCCACAGTAACAGTCCAAATACACTGCACATATTGCAAAAGATGATAAAACAGGAAAAAATTATGCATATGAAGAAAAAAACCCAATTTCTCTATCTCTACTAAGCCTCTAAAACTGGAACTGGCTAACACACCTATAACTCTGTAACCACTGTACGAGAAATTCTTCCAACTAAGCCTAACTAGTAGGCTTGGTTCTCAAGTCATCTCTTTCAGAAACAGGACATGGGTCCCAAGACTTTTTTAAAACACTATGTTATTTCAAAGCATTTTCTCAGTAGAAGGAAGCAGTTGACCACTTTATTGAATATCTTTGTTAGACTGTGTTGCATGTGTTAGACATTTCTCCAGAGCAACAGGGAGATGGCAACAGCCTAACCACTCGAGTGTGGGCTAATCAGGTTGGGACATCAAGCCCTTCCTATTAAATCATTCTACTTTTCTTTAGAAGACTGTGCACTGAAAGAAAGTGTCGGAATGGAACTACCAGCTAGCCCAGTTCCCAGGGGAGTCCTGGGAACCTGTCTTTGTTGTAGAGACTGTATGAGTGTGTTATCTAAGGGATGTCTTTGAGAAGAAATTACAACAGATGAGGTTAGAGTTGGAGGCAGCATTGAAATCATCTTTCTTAGCTCACGTTTGCATACAGGGTGATGAAGGGCATCTAGCCTTTGCATAAGGTCTGGTTCTGCAGAGGTGCAGGAGGCCGGCTTGACAAACTGAGCGCACACAGGTCTAGCTGGAGAAGAAAAGCCAAGGTTTTGTTGTGTGTAACTTCTGTCAAGGTATTCAGGATAGCCAAGGGTAAAACTGACACAAGAGCATCAGGGGAATATGGCAAAGATGCATCCTTTTACAAACACTACATATATATGGAATTCTATTTAGGCAAACATCCGACTAAAGTCTTTGGCGTTTAAGCTTGAATTCAGGAGTACTGTGTATTAAGGGGGAACTGTGCTGTTGATATGAACCACCAGTGATTTACCTCCCAGGACAGAGGGTCCCAAACATGTTTGAAAGGGTCAGGACAAATCCCAACACTTTGCTGGTAGGCAGTTCACTGAAGACTTTGTCTTGAAGGCACTGTTTGGAGTAACCTAATTGTTGCTTCAAGCCTATCAGGGCTAAGCCATGAGGCCATGGTTTCCTCCCTATTGTCCCTCTACTCTCTTCACAGCCCTGCTGCGACCAGAACTATGTCATCAGGGAAAGACTGGTGTCCTATAGAGGTAGGAGAAATAAACTGGAGAATTTTGTACACGGGCATTAGCACCACCCAAGATCCCATGGGCATGCATCTCCAGAAGGAACAATTACAACTTGGAAAGTGGTCAATGGGGACACACTGTTGTGGGTTTGAAGAACTTGGTTAGATGGACAGGTTGTTAGACCAATTAGAAGACTGGTACCGCCTCTGTGATTCACATATTTGCTAAACCCAGAGCGGGATTTTGGGATTCTCACTTCCTGCGTGGTGGGAGGAAGGACGGGCGGGCGGCGCGGCCCGGCCCCGGCCGCGGCCCGGCTCGGCCCGGCTGCCAGGGGAAAAACATCACCCCAGAGGCCGCAGGCAGCTGGAA
>VZTA01017088.1:268147-311307 GCA_013398855.1 Mohoua ochrocephala
ACTAAAACCCCATGACTGGTTTTAACCCATGAATGGCAGTGTGGGAAGCTGCAAAAATTCATGGAAGAGATATTTTCCCACTGCAACAGGTTCGGGCGGGGCTGTTGTTTGTGGAAGCTCAGAACCGCACTGGAGAAGTTCATCGAGGACTATCTTCTGTGGGGAGAGTCCCATGGCATACACAGAAAAGGAACTCTTTTCCTTAGAGAAAGACTCTTAAAAATGAGTGCACTGACCAAACCTCATGTTTTGTTTCCCTTGTGTATATTGGTATATTGGTGGGTTGGAAGGAGGGAGGTACTGGAAATAAGGGATTGTTCTGGAAGCTTGCTTTAATTCCCCGTAATTCTATCTTTCCACTGTTATTTCTGTTAGTAATAAATTCTCTTTAGATTATCAAGTTTGTGCCTGTTTTGCCTTGAAGCTCTTCCGTTTTTTCCTCAATAATCCTTATTCTGCCCCGCAAAAGCCGAATTTTTGGTTCCCCTTCTCTGCTTATCAATGGCAGAGCATGTAAGTAAATAGTTTGTTGGTGCTGGGTATTTAACCAGACCAAACCCGCGACACACACTCAAAAAGTTAAAAAACAAGAGTAATGCTTTTAAAAAGCAACCACAGTAGTTTCAACAAATACACTGAAGGGCAGCACTGAAGTGAGCAGTGCCAGGTCTGCGGTGGACAGACAGCAGGAAATGAAAATCACTGGGAGAGGCTCAGGGATTCATTAAAGCCAGATTTCTAAATCAAACCTTTAAGATCCCTCAGTTACAAGAGGAAAAGAAGAAATAGAAGGTAAAAGAAATTTGGTTCAGCTCTACTCTTATAGAGGGTAATATCAGGCATGAATATTACTGAATGTGTAGGAAGAATCTTTAGTTGTATGGAAATTAAAAATGAGATGATAAACTGTTCAGAATGTAGATGGTTAAAGATATGACCCATCATTTTCCATATCTCGATTTCCACACAAAAACTGCTCAGTACTTATTTTGCCTTATCTGTTTTATAATAAATGCAAAAAAAGAGGCAATTGTAGGACTAAATGGGAGAAAACAATTTAGTTTCATAAGCCTATTACAGCTCTGTGAAGAAAAAGTTGATTGAAAACAAAAAAACCAAGCTGATGGAAAACACACAGAAGGAGACTAAAAGTTGAAATACAATTCTGGTTCAAGAACAAATGAATATAAGCCAGCACAGATTTACTAAAAAAGAAATTTAGAAGTCTTATAACCAATGGAGATGTGATGATCTGGGACAGTCTTCCAGTAAAAATAATAAGAGTGAGAATCTATCCCACTTTCAGATGGAACCCAATAGGTTTCTGAAAGAGTTGAAATGTTTTGATGGCTGCAGCAAAATCGTTTTTTTTGCCCAGGAAATCAGGTGGTTTCACCTCCAATATTTTTAAAGCCGAGCTGGCAGCCAGTGTTAAATGAGAAGAGGTGTCAGGCTCTTCAAGAGCTGCAGCAGGACATACATGCCACACAAGGAGCCACATCTCTCCTGCACTTCACTATTGCACACATTTGGTGCCTCTGGCACCCTAAGTGACCCATCTATCTGTTGTCTAGGAGAGTGTTGGTACAGAGTTGCTCAGCACACTGAACCATCCCCTTTTGAAGCAAGGGAGGGAGCAGATACGTGGCATCTCTCCTTCAAGCTCATCTCATCCAAAATTGAGGAAAAAATAAGAAAAACCCCAAAGAAACAACCCCCCACAGTTCCCATATCCCTTCCATTTTGTGCTTTCTTTCTCCTGTTTTTCCTATTTGACTGTAAAAAAAAGGGTCTGTTTTCCCAGAGAAGGCTTTAATTTCTAACTATGTTTTTATATTTAAAATTAGAAAAGCGTTTTATATTCTGGGAGTTAAAGAAAGCAGAATGGCTGGCATTTATGGGCCAGTCTTCTGCACTCTTGTAGCTTGGCAGTAATTGTAAAGAAATCGCACATACTGTGACAAACTGAAATTATCTCCAGGGTGTTCATCTGTCAAACAAGTTGATTCCCATCTCATCTGCTTTCTGAATGAGATATGAAAATGAGTCTGCTACATTACCTCTGCTGTCAAAGGAGAGGATGGATTCAACCCCCTTTAAAGTGACAGTGAACTTTTTGCTGTCTCTGTCTGAAGAGTTTGACTTTATCTGCGGGGAATTAACCTTATCCCAAAGTACACAAGGAGATAAGTCTAAAAGATTTTCAAAGTTGGTCCTTTGGGCCTAAAGCAAAATTTCATTTAACTTTTACCTCATGTCTGCCTTCTTGAAGTTTTCTGATTCAATTGATTGTGAAAGATGTCTGATTGACAGCACTGTTCGGGGAGAGACAAGGTCCCAGAACACCTTAAGCACTTGTTTTAACCATGAAATTAGAATTCAGCAGATTGCGCAGAGGAGGAGGACAGAGATGCCAATGTTCTTGGGGAGGAGGAAGAGTTAGGAACCAGCTGTGACAAAGACCTCTTGAAAAGTGAATACAAAGCCATCACTATCCAGCACAAGACTGAACTGATGAACTGAATATGAGGTAAACTCCGTTTCTTTGTTCTATACCAAACATTTACTCAGTCTTTATTTTCACATATTTTCTTACTCAGCTATCAAAACTCCTGTCAGCTCATCATCCTCCTCCCAAAACCTCTAATGCCTTCCAGAAGCAATGAAGCATCCAGATCAGTTTAACACAAACTTGAACCTACCAGAGTCTGCCATTTCCACTGCCCTGTGTCTGCCACGACACCTTTCCTGTCCCTTCATTCTTTCCGCCTCTTACATGTTGCATATTCAGCTTGTAGTTCTGCAAACTGGGACCTATCAGGGCAGGGATCTCCCTGTCTTCCTAAGATGCCATATTCATACATGCAGCAGAGCAGGTACGCAGAAAATCGTTCCTCCAGCAGTGAATTCATAGTGATAACTTTGTGAGGGTGCCTGCTGGGCAGAGAGCTAAACTCTGGTGATGTTGGAGATAGAAAAAATACTGCTCTGTCTGAATATTCATAAACCTTTGTGGTGGGGCAGCAGCCAGAGGCAACAGACCAGAGATTCCTATGCTAAAAGAGCCAGAAAGTGAGAAAGTGATAAACACACAGCCCAGTCTTGATCAGGCAGCTTGAGTCAGAACCCGTTCATTAAATACATTTGCTTACTGTTGAACCCTGTGACACCACTTTGTCTGTCCCTCCTGTCATAGGTGTGCAATTACAAGAAAGAAACAGAGAGCGTGAGTGCTGCACTTACTGAGGCCAAAATGCATTTGGGAGACAGTTGTCTGGGTAACAGCCCAGTTCCCTGAATTATTTTTGCATTTTTAACTATCGTTCATTAAAATAAGGGAATTCAGACCACAATTCAGGACTGAGAAGTTTTATCTCCACAGTACCCACCCACATTCCCACTTTACCATAAATCCTATATCTTTCATCAGCTCAGGCCTTAAGATCCTTGTTCAATGGGTGAAAGACTATGGTGATTTGTGTGTTCAGTGTGGGGAAAGTACTTCAAGTATGGAAGGCCAGGCCCTTCAGGGCCATGGTCAGAGGAGCATTGAAATTTCAAGATCTAAAATGGCTTCAGTGGGAGACACATGCTGAAAGATTCAGCTCTGGCAAAGTGGATGCAGATCTGAATGTGTGAGAGAACAGAGGGCTTGGCATCTTAGAAGATGACTTTAGACCAGTAGACACTAAAAGGGAGCTTTCTGGGTCACACTGCTGATCTTACGTGTCCAAGTCCCTTTCTTAATCTGATTCAATGCTGTTTTCAGAGGTATTTAGGCAGCACATCAGGATGGGTGTTCTGAAATAATGAAATTTACTTTGAAAAAATTTTATTTTGTAAAATGTATTGCAAGTACAACTATTATTGTGCCCTCTCGTCCTCCTTCCCATTCCCCAGCCTTTCAAACGCCCAGGCAAATATACAGTCTTTGCAATGCACCTGGAGGACATCTACCCTTTTCAAGTATGCTACAATAATCTAATATTAATGTGACACAGAGGTTGCAAGAACAAAGTTGGGATCCATGGCAATGTTCGCTAAAAAAAAAAAAGGAAAAAGGTGCAGAGATTAAGCAAGAGTTTCCTAGGACCTGCTGCTGCATGATTTGCTGGTGAATAAAAATGTACCACAAGGTCCCAGTGGAGGACAGACATCCTCAATTAGCAAGGTTACAATCCTCAGTACCCACTTGCTTCTTCAAAAAGAAAGCCAGCAGCAGCACTTCCCTGGGTACCTGCGGGGTCAGGATCAAATCTGTTGCCTTCATGGCGGCTCTTATATTCTTTCCTTCTTTTAAGTTTTGCTGCAGATGTAAAGAAAGACGTCTCCCATCTCCCCAACCAATTCCACATTTACACATATCTATGGGACATCTGGTCTGCACAATGGTCTTTCTGTTTCAGCACCTGACACATATCTGTGTCCTGAATCCATCTGTCCGACTCCACAGTCCAAGCATCAAAGATTGCAGTCAGGTAAACTCCAGCCAAGAAAAATTATTCATGGGTAATTTCCAATATGATGGGAATCTCCCTCTCCTCAATATCATGACATTGATAAAAGCTTGGAAGATTTCCTGAATTCAGTGAAATGACAGTAGTGACACTCAGCACGGGGAAGGAGATTAGCAAGTGAAGAAAATTTCCATCTCCCTGTAATGCTTTCATCTACTTTACTGTTTCTAGATTAAAAGATTTAATTCACCGTAGAACCTGTCCTTAGAACATGGTTGGACTAGATGATCTTAGAGCGTTTTTCCAGCTTAAAATATTCTATGGGTCTATGACATGTCATTTCAGAAACATACATTAGCTGATTTAACAGCTTATTTTCCTAAAACTCTAAAAGACAGCTTTAATTTCCTCATCTTGATTTTAAAACTGAGAAAATTTGTGTTACAAGCTGGGCAAAAAAAAGTGGAAACAAAGCTTACAACCCTATCAAATGGACAAATCCATAGCCCTCAGGCCAAAATCCTTACTACCATCACAGTATCAGTTTAGCTTGAGAACAGAACTATGTTTTGTCCTGCGTGCACACAAAAGGATCAGCTCATCTGCTCCTTAGGAAGAGAGACCAGTTGCATGATTTTATCTTCTGGGACAGAAAACAGACAATAAGGTGCATGGAAATTACACAGGAATGGTGAGGTGACATTTTCAAAAACCCTTAGTAATGGTTTGAGCTTGCTTTCACTGAAAGTATGATTCTATAAATATTTCAATGGAAGGGGAACAGTAACCACGTCAAAACCTCCAAGATTTTGTTCCCTCTGCAAATGCTTAGATTTGAATGTTAATTTACAGGAACACTTCACTGATTGTCAGTGTCACAAGCTTTGCAGAGGTTGATTTAATATTTCCCCAGAAACAGGTTTTCTCAGAGTTTTGCTGCAGCTCTGCTTCCCTGGTTTGCCAGGGTGTTCCAGCACACCCAGAAACCACTAGGTTAAGGTCCTTACTTCAAATACAGGCTTCAAATAACACTTTATCATGTGTTTACATAGCACATAATGGACCACTAACAAGCCTTCGCCTAGAGGAACCTGTAGTTGCAAAGACCCAGAAAAATGCTAATTAAACTGAAATGCACCACTTCCTTCCGCAATAAGTCTTCTCCGCAGTAGATCCTTGCATGTGTCCATTACAGTTATACAAAAGATGCAGAAACACCCTGGTGTTCAGAGCACTCATCAATTAAAAACAGATTAAAAAACCGATGCTATAACAGAAAATGAAGGAACCACAAACATTTAGGTCCTTGGGCTCCAAAATGTTTAATTTTAAAAAAACCAAGACAGTATCTCTGCAGTAATGTTATACTATTATGTTTATCGTCTTCTCTGTCTCTCCAGCAACAACTTTTCCTATAACTATAGATCTCAAACTACTCACATTACCATGATGTGCAATGTTTAGCTGTAGGAAAAGCAAAATTTCCTTTATGAATTGAATACTTATGTTCGTACAGTAAATTCTTTCTTTGAAAACCTTGTTCAGGTTTTATCGATATACCTGAAGTTCATGGACATTTTAGATAAGCTGACTTGTGCATCTTAAGTAATTAGATATCTGGTTTAAAATCTCTACTGTAAGTGGAAACAATGATACTGAATGTAATGGTGGTTATGCTGGCTTTGGGTGGGAGAAAAAGGTACAGATTTGGAAGTGTGAGCGTCTGGAAGAACTGTATTCACTACGGAATCCTTCCACTGCTTATCGTGCATTGATAATTTAAGATTTTACTTAAAAGCATTTATTAGTCAATTAGCATTTGTTTGTTTATTTTTTTAAAGTATCCTAAAATTGTAAACTAACTGTAATTAACCTTGTACCATAAATCTGATCAAACACACGACTGAGAATAATAGCACAGCTCAGTCCCTTAAGAACCATTTGTTACACTGGGCTTCTGACAGTGAAATATAAAGAAAATATTTAACTGCTCCCAATCTGAAGAGACACTTAAACAGCAAAAGAGATAATCGGACCCTATAATTTCAAAATGCCAAGCTCTACACCAGTGCACATCCCAGCCCTCTGCATTCAGCCCTATATATCAGAAATCTTCATTTTCTTCACATGACTGCAGAGTATAAGATATAATGGATATTTATAGTGAGAATTGAATATGGAAACTGTAGACACCATTTCAATCCAATATGAAAATGAATACCGGATTTAGGGTACTGAACTCACTTTTGAAACGATCATGTGTACGAAAATCTCCTCTGTAAAACTGGCAATGCACAAAAACTGTGGGCTGCCATAACAAGATTGTCAGAAAGTTTCAGACACAGGTCTAAAATGCGATGGAATGTGAAATACTGACTGCAGCAAATGAATCCGATATAGAGGTTGCCATAGGGGTTTCTCTGTGCTTTAAAAAGCTCCTTCAAGTCCAGCGTCAAGAGAAGATGGGAAGAGCAGGACTCGTTTCCTCCTGGGGATGAGCTTAAGGACAGAGCCTGGAGCAAAACTTGAACTCTCCCAGAGTGGCTCCCATCCAAGCACTGCTGCTCTGCTCATTGGCCCTAAATTGCCAGGGACTGGCCCCAGGGGTGGCGGAGGGCGGGCACAGCAGAGGCAACGACAGAAGAGCTCTTCTTGCATTTAGTCCCCAGCTGACAACATTGAACTTAAGGAACAATGAAAATATTTTTTAAGGTAACAAATTGCTACACAGGTCAATACCAAGCTAAACAAAACTAAAGAGATGAGACATGTCTTTATTTAACGTAAAACCCAAGAGATTTGTTTCTTATGGGTTTTGTGTAATGATACATTAAACACAGCAATGAACAGTATGGATGAGCACATCTCTAATTCAGATCATTGACAGCAAATAGTTAAGAGGTGGTACCAGAAAGTGACATTTGGTAAAGCACACCAGGTGACTTAGAAAGCAGGCACTGCCATCAGGACTATAACTTGACTTTTTCCTATGCAATACGTATAAATGAGAAACAATGGGCTGGAGCTTTTGCTAAAAGAATAGTTCAAAGAATAACAAAAAAACTGTTTTAAAATAATGACAGTTTCGGATTCTTATGTGTGTCACACAGAGTAGGCTTACCTCTTACAGTTAAGGTCAAATGCATGCACAGCTTTACTCGTACTGCCTGATTTCCGAGCAAATGCATTCAGAAGGGAAATCCAACCCCAAGCCATTAGGTGTATTTTAGCTGGAAGCAGAATTTGCAAAATATGGCTCCTGTTCTCTGCATCTTATAATTCCCACGTAACAAAATATATAGAATTTTTTTACAAATATTTAAATAGAGTAAAACCATATCTAATTCTATGAATAATTTAAGGATCTAGTTATTCTGAATAAACTGTTCCAGGCAATGAACATCATATGACAAAATCATTGTTTCAGGAGGGTGCAATTTAAAAAGCTACACCAAAAGAAAACATAACACAAGTTTAAGAACAAGATTAAGAATGAAGGTAGAGAGAGATTTCAGTAATACCCAAGGCCTGCAAAATATACCAGAAGTAAAACTGTTGCTTTTGAACTCTTACCTGCAAGGGTTGAGAGGAACAGAATTATAGTCTATGTACCAGATAGAAACACAGATACAAATCATATAGGCATATAGGCATAGGGCCATGCAATCCCATCATCATGCAACAGATTAGTGGTCACAAGAAATGCAGGCTCAATGCTTCACCTTTTTTTTTTCCCTGCCCAGGAAGAAATAATTGTCATACTAATATGTCTATTTTTGAATGTTTATAATTTATGGTGTGTAACAAAAAATCCCTCTTTCTGCTCAGACTTTGGATAAGATTTCTGAAGAAATATATTTGTGGAGAGAAAATCAGGTTCTGGAAAGATTAACATAATTTAGCAACCTTTGAGCGGATAACTCCCCTACCTCAGTCAATGATTAGCACTCTTTCTGCAAATATTGAAAGCTGAAAAATCCCTTGTGACCATTAGCACACTTCCAAGGGGCCAAGAAACACCTCTAAATAAAACATCTACCACAGGAGAGGAGCACGCAGTTTCCAGACAAATAACACACAGTAGATGATGAATAGTAATTGACTGCTTATTTACATCATGTCACCACTTGCAAATGGGAAACTCAGTAATGGAGTTGTTCAGTGTTTTGAATTTAGCTGCTCATGACTGGGTATCACAAGGTAAATCTGCTTTTGTTTGCTGTGTACAGCACTACTGATTCTAATTTTCAGTTTTACGAAGGGCACTACTGACTTACTGGAACATATAATATGTTTCAGAGAGGTTTAATCCAACTCTTAATAATATCTAAAAGTAATTTTACTTGACTGTGGGAATACCACTTCAGAAACTATTTTTCACTGAACTCTTCTGTTCTTTCTTCCCTTTTTGATCCCCAAAAGCAGAAAAGGTTAATGACAGCAACTTTGGTAGATGATCATTTTCCTTTTATTAAAGTAACATCTGTGGAAGTGATTCAGCTGCAATTACTGTCTCTCTTCTGAGCCCTGTCTGCAGAACAGTTTTAGATTTTATCTCACAAAAAGCATGAAATAACTAAGTAGTTCTGGGGGCAGGGACTGGACCAGAACTCAAACTTCCCCTACTGCCCACTAGTCTGCAGTTACTAGACTTCATGCACTGTCACAGCCAATGAAGCACAATGAGCAAGGAGGAGTGGAGCAAGTCTCTGAAAAATAAGGGCAGTCATTAACAGATACAGGGGAAGTAGGAAGCTCGTGTTAGAGCTATCTCAAATCAAACGAAAAAATTTGAGTGGACTCCTGCTTCCTAGGCAAAAAAAGCCTCACCAGTGACTGATAATATATAAGAAAGGTAGACACTGGCACCTCATCTAGCATTTGTATTTTAGATAAAGATAGGGAAAACTTAATGCTCTGAAATAACTTTGTCAGGTTTTTCACTTTGGGGACATTCAGACGGACAGTAGTGCCTTAACTCCAGAGCAGCAAGAGAAAGCAAGAGCTGACTAAACGCCAGCCAGGACCTTCTTCAATGCTATGGCCTTTCCAGATCTCACTCGAACCCTTTCCTCCCACAGCATCTGAGACTCGTGCAGGATACGTACCATCACTCATTGCTGAGTTCAGCTTTCAGGCATTAAGCCTGTCACTGGTTCCACTTCTTACAGGTCCCTGGCAAAACCCACCTCTCAGGCTGCAGGTCCTTGTTGACAATGAGAATTCAATTGCTATCATGGTACAAGGACCCTCAAAGAAAACCTGTTCATGCTCACCTGAGAAATCAGGGACACTAGTCACTCCAGCGTTGCTGCAGACTGGATGTTACAGAGGTATAATAATAGCCACATAAAATTTGAAGGAGTTTATTAGCATTAGAGGTCACATGGAAAAAGCATTGAGCTAAATCATCTTTTGACCTGTGATATTCTAGCAATGCTTTATGATCTAAAAGATTTTCCACTGTGGCCTTAAAGTGTATTTCATGCTCAGAATGGCCAGGGTGGTTTTTTTTTTTGCTTTGGGCCTTCTGTGTACTTGCAGGAAATAATGAAGAAATAGGACAGAGAACAGAGGAAAATAAAACCACAGATCTTCACAGCTATGGGGTCTATAAATGTACTTATGCCACAGGTGACAAACAAGGCTGCATGTGAGCACATTGATCAGTTTGGCCTGTTGGTTCAACCCTTTCTTCAGATAAATCCAATGTAGCTGAAAGGTACCAAATTAAAGAAGCAGGGCTTTTTAATTATCTGAAGAAACTACCCTATGAATAGCTGTAGCGTGCACCTCTTTCATGCTGCCTAGTCCCACTTGCTGACAAGTTAAGGGTACAAGATGGGGAATATTTGGGGAGAGATGAGACACACGAGCAGAATCTCAGTAGGTGTAAATCTGTACTGTTCCTTTCAAACTAAAGAAAGTGCTATGCTCATTTTGATGAAAAGTACTAATGAAATAGAAAATTATATGGAATTTTTCAGGGTTTGGGATGCGTTCTTAAAAATCCAGCCATTGTTCTGTTGATGGCTGTTCTGTCTGAATAGATTTTTCCTTTGACCTCAGAGACAAGGAAGAGTCCAAATTGCCTTTCCATCCGACAGCTCCTGAGGAGGTATTGAAACAGGAAAACTACATAAATAAGGAAATGAGCTGCAGCTTTTCTCTGTCTCTATTAGGCACAAAATTTGGACTAATTCAGTCCTGACAGGGAATATGAGACTATTGCACCTCAGATAAGGCGTCTTGTCTCTTTGTCTAAAACCTGAAGAATCTCCAGACAAGGTCAGCTCCCTGACAGTGTAAAAGTACTTCACACACCGGAAAGAAAAATAACAGAAGAGACTAAGAACACACAGGGCATTTCAAAGAGATGCCTTCCGAAAAGAACTGTTCAGTAAGCATGTTATAACTAGAAGGAAAAGAAAGAAAAAAAGACCGTGGACAGTGAAATAAATGCCATGAGACACAGTTCTGGGACATGCTCAGAGTCTACAGATCAATTCCCGGTGCATATAACCATCAGTTGTGCAGGAATTTGCCACCATTTCTTTGTCCTGTGGTATCCTCCAAAAAGGCTCAGATGAAAATCTATGGTTCCTGTAGAGTGTCTAGTTCAAAGGAAGAGTCTGTCCTGTTTAGTGCCCCAATTCTGTACAAAAGAACTACAGAACAGTCTTGACTACAACTGCTGTATCAAGAGATGTATGTTTCCATTTATTAAAATTTAATGGCCTTCCAGGTCAGTGCTTGTAGAAGAACACGGCAAACTTCTGTTTTAAATCTTCTACCTGATCATTTTGTCAGGTTTCCTCTGCTTCTTCAACTGTGAGCATGGAACTTTTACTCATTATTTCTCATATTTTCGCTGTCATTTTTGATTATATAGGCTTAAATCCCAGTTACTTCTTTTGTGACCTAAACGCCCTTTTACAACCTAATTTATGTTATGCAGCATTCAAAACGTGGGAAGAGAGTTACAGCACAATGGAGTAATAGAATGCATCACAGAATAATGATATATTCTGTTTTATTCTCTATTCCCTTCCCAATCATTCCCATCTTTCTAGTTGCCTTTTCAACTCATATTGAGTATTAAGACATTTTGTAGCATACTTTGGCAAAAGTCCTGCATTTGTTTCCTGGTTTTGTATAACTGCAGAAATGGAATTACCTCCAGCCTCAGTCTCCTCACTCACTTTTACTTCTAACACATTTTTAATTATTTTATTATTTTAAAAAACCTAAAAATCTCCAATTATTATCGTATCACTGTTAATTTCTTTGCGGAAACAGTCCGTGTGTTTGTTGAGTAGTGCTGATCCCAGCACCTCCAGAGATCCTAGTGGATGATGTTAGAAAGTCCTCTCAGCTGTAAAATCTTACCATTTTTCAGCCCACATAAGTCATGGCTAACCAGATCAACCACATCTCTGACTCCTTCTGAGAACTGAAATATGTGTCTGTGAGACGTGGCCTCCATACACAATATATATGGCAATTCTTTGCCAATATGCCATGTTCATTCATACGTGTGCTGCTAGGTTAGCAGTTATGACCTGTACATAAGGCAAAAAATGACCAGTTTAGATCAGACCCACAGGCCTTCTTAAAAAAGGATTCCATTTGCTACATACCCAGTCCTCAGATAACAAAACAAATTTAAATTATAAACTACATAAGGCCAATAATAGTTTACATTTTTGAATAGGGTATTACTAAAAAACAAGTCCAGAAAGTAAAATAATCTCACACACACTTATCTATAGCACCTTTTTTTTTCCTCATTTTTTGGACAGTCTTACAATGACCATACCTGCCACATACTCTCATTAAATTACTCACAGAATAAAGCACGCTTTCTCTTGAAGGAGATAATCACAGCCTTGGCTTTAATACCAGGCATCTTTATGCTCTTGGTTTTTTAATAGCAGGAACAGGAAGCACTTCCCTATGATTTTCTGAACTTTTCTTTGACCCAATTTATTACTCGGTCTTTCTCTTTAGGAAAAGGTAACAAACCTGAGGTGTCTGTCTGACACTCATACTCAACAGTCCTTGCTCATCCTGGCAGGAAGAGAGATTCAAAGTGTCTTTCACTGAAGCACATGGGGAGTCCAGTAAATTTACATATGGAAAGAAAACAATGTGATTCTACTGTTCATCACTGAAAAGCTGAGGTATAGAACAGTACCACACAGGCAAACTTACAGTACCCAGCAATTAAGAGAAGAGCTTATTAAGACCTATTATTCCTTCCTCCACAATTTCTCACAGCACTTGCTCTGCTTCAGGGAAGTCACATCACAGACATGAAGCAGACATGAAGCATCACCAAATATTTTCCACACTCAAAGATATACTTTAAAGGTATAAATTATGATTAGGCAATTGTTTCCCATAGAAAGTGAATGAGATTTGGTATTCTTTTTCCCTGTTCACTTTTAAAACTTCACATTGAGTATTTGTCCATGAAAAGAGATACATCACCTAAGACCTTGATTTACCTCTTTCCTAGAGCTGAAATTCAATGAGAGACTACATGTCTATGCAAAAGACACATAAAAACTCAGAAATCTTTCCAGCTTTGTGAAAATCAGTGCTTTGCCAGCATATATTCTATTAATGGCATTGTATACATGTTTGTATTTTATGATTCAGCCACAGCTCTTTCCAGCTTCATTAATGACAATAAGGAAGTACCTTTCCTTGAATGGTCTGTGTCATCAATTCGAGAGGAAGGGTAGTTTTTTCGCACTGAAGTCAGGAAATAACAGGTCTCTAAACGCTGCCGAAAAGCTCTCATAAGATTTGTCTTCGATATTCCTTCCATGTGCTGAGCAGCTTCCCAATCCCTTTGCCTCCGCACTCATTGACTGTTTCAGCTGTGTTAGTGAGCCAATCCTCTTGTTCTCAAATGACAAGCACTAGATTCCTGAGAGTTGCTTTGACAGAACTAACTTCTTGGAAGACACAAAATGCCAGTTGACATAGGGCATATTTGCCATTTTATGCTGAAACAAAAACAGCCTGCAGAAAAAAAGCAGGCACCACTTCCTAGCTCTTGTTTGCAAAGAGGTAGCAGAGCCTGAAATGATGATTTGTTCTTTACTGTAGCTTTAGCTGGTATAGAAACTTGTCCTTTAAAAATAAACCATACTCTTCTCCCTATAGCTTCCAAGTAAGCATGAAGCATGTGGGAAAAACACCCCCACACCCAAGACTGACAAGGAAAGCTGTGCTATTTTGTGGTCTCTTGTATGACAAGAATTAATTTTATGACTTTACTAGCACAGCTTAATAATCAAGATTATCTTTACATGCTAAAAAATAACTCCTTTTCCTTGCCACTCTTTGTCCATCCCCCTTTTCACTATTTTTGCTGCCTCCAATAGGCTTGCCTTTCCAGAGTCAAGACATTTATACCAGAAACTACGCAGCAGCAATAACAGAGTTCATCATTTACAATCTCACAAAACTATTTTAGCCAGCAGGATTTTCTAGTAACATGTAGTGCTGGGCACTTCAATAAGCTTACAATATTTAGAAACAGGAGATTTTAACTAACTGCTTGACAAAGGCATTTTCTTTCATGGTTTACAAGGTGAATAATTAAAATTGTAAGTACATATTATAGGTGAAGTTAACTGTACCAGTCAATAGTCTACCAACGATACAAGTGCAGGCCACATGATAGAAGTCACTGAGAGATTCCTTGGTGTAATAATCTGCTGGCACTGTGAGGAAACCTGTCACAGGGGTAGAGAGGCCAGGAGAGCAGAGGATCCCAGGCTGCTGGTGCTGGGTGGCAGTTTGCTGCTGACCCTCTTTCCTGCAGCACCGCTCTCTGAGTGCAGCCAGGCTCTTGGAGCCTGATCCCAAGCAAGGGGCAGACCCATCTAGCAATGGAGGGGGACTTTGCTACTCACCAGGTGAGTTCTGTAAAAGAAGGCAACCCCTGCAGCTGGTGGAACTGTGCTCACTTGTCACGAGTGTCACCATGCGGATGTGGCACCCCAAAGAAGGATGTCACCTGGACAAGCAGGTCTTCAAGATCTTTATGATTCTGTTCATCCAGTTCTGTTAACATTTTATTTTCTTACTCTTCTGGGGTTTTAAAGGACATTCAGAGTTCCTCCAGTAGTGTTTCTTGAACCATTTCATTCTTCATTAGAGCAATATTTTATCCTATCAGAACTGATCAAAATTCCCATGCATTGTAATCTAGAAATTCACTCACTGTAGAGAGGGTTTGCACAAGGAGAAAAATGGCTTTGATGTCAGTCAATCACTTTTTAAACTGATCTCTCCTTCTGCATCAAACATTGCTGTTTAGCTTCTATTGTTCCCGTCCTGCTGATCTGTTTGGCAAGTTGTGTCTGTGTGTGTTTAGCTGCTACTTATGAATCATGTTAAGTACGAGAGAGGTGTAGGAGGCATCTGTGGAGTGAAGAATAGGTGATAATAAAGTATGAGAAACTAGTGAAAGCAATCAATAGTTGTCAGCCCAACAACGATGCCCTTCTGCAGTCTCCCTCCACAGGCATTTGCCCACTATGACACTGCGGATGCAAAAAGCATAGGGACTGTCTAACACACATATTCCTTTAGCAGCCCACCATTGCCCATGCAATAAGGTAATTTTATCATTTGCTCAATCCCATCTTGCACAACAGACATGGAGAGGCACATGCATGAAGCTACATTCGGCACAAATCAACCAGAGATCTAGGATTTTGCTGAAAGAGCAATCCCTGTATTTATCTTATATTCTTTTATTTGTCAATTTGCTGGCATGCAGTTCTTGCCAGTAAAAACTGTACTTTGATTAAACACAGTTCTCTACTGTTAACCAAAATCTTTCTTTTCAGAACCACCACCTGAACATCTTTAATCAAAAAAGAAATGTAATTTCTCCTTGCCACTGGCAGCATTAACATTTTAAATAGAAGTACCGTATGCTCCCATAACAAAATCATTATTTTTTGACTGACCTCCAATTCCTTGAATACAGACTTCTAAATCCAGTATCTTGATGCTACCCTCAGACACGTTGATTTCATAATCTAGGTATGGCATAATCCTGTGCAATGAAGTCAGGATCCATTTTTTTTAATGGACGCAATGTTCCTGAGAAGGGCAGGCAATTTCCAAATGTGCGTTTGGCACCTACAAGATCAAAATATTTTCAAGAACAACTGGGGTTCTTCTCATATTTCTGAAATTCTGAAACTGGCTGACCTGTTTGGGTGGTGGGGTTGTTTTGGTTGTTTTGGGTTACTTTCCCCTTTGAAATCTATATGTAAACAAACAGCTTAAGTGTAAATTTGTCCCTGTGGAAACAGAATAAAGAGCTGTTGGTGACAGGGCAGACAAATCTATTTTCTTTTGTGAGCTCTATATTGGCTTGCGAAAATTTGTTTGAGCAGCATATTCTCCATTGTAATATTCAGGTTTGTAAGCTCCAGGGTCCACAAAAACTGCATGCCCCAGAATTTGAACATGAGATGATTTAAGAAAACAAGTTTGGGTACAATTAAAACAATTAGCTACTGCAGAGGTACATGAGGAATTGTGATTTCAGCAGGTAAGTTTGAAAATCCAAAGGGGGTTCATTGCGAAACCCAACTGTGCAGCTCACTGGTGGTAATGCAATGAGCAATATTTTAACTATGATCACAGGAAAGGCATCGTGTCAGGACTGATCTACAGCTTGTTTGCAACAGGATGACACAGAGGAGGCTGAATGGACTTTGCAGGTTGGATCAGCAGACTAGCTGGGAACCAAGGATTGCCGCTGCAAAGCTTGCTGTGGGCTCACAGCACTATGCTGACAATTCAAGCAGGTCTAAAGGGGGTTGCTGTTTAGATCTGAAGAACTGAGGCAAAGCAGCAGATGCTAATGGGCTACTCTTAGATACATCTTAGGACTGTGCTTACTTAACAAAACTGTCATGACACCTGTCCACAGGATACCTGGCTCTAATGCTGCTATTAACTACTCAGAGGAAGAAGTAGTACATTTCCTGAACAGACGAGACAAAAATCCATTATGAAATGCTGGCTTCTGTTTCTAGCAATAGTTATGGGGTTGCAGCTGTTTTCAAGCAAAGCTTTTCCATTTTGGGAGAAACATCACTGCAGCAGAATCAACTTTCTCTGGCCTCAATGCAAGAGACCATCTCAGTTCAGCCTCAAAGTTCTGTGTCACTCAAGCAAATACAAGTGGCAAGACATTTTCTGTAGTGAAGCAGACACTAAAAGATAAGGATAGAGAATGAAGGGAAAAAAAGTGTGTTGATAATGAAAAGTATTCCAAGTGATTCATAAGCATATCTGTGACATCTTAGAAGAGACACTTCAAGCTTCTTTTGCAGGTGATTATCAGCAAGCACAATGATGCTTTGTACTGACATGTCACACTGAAAGTCACCTCAGGTTTGCATACGCCATCTCAAGTTCCTCCAGTAGTGTCATCTAGAGAAGTTATTTTTACTTACTCATATGAAAAAAAATACAGCTTTTGCTCTTAAGGTACAATACAGAATTTGGAGTGGTACAATAGAGGGACTAATTGCATATCATTTGTAGGATCCCGCTAAAATAGTTCAGATAGGAGAGAGAGGAAAATGAATCCAACTAGGAGTGAGCAGGTCATAACTGCAATTGATCAGCTCAAGCCCCACCCCTTGTTATTCCATCAATCAGACATAATTTGTAAATGCAGACAAGTGTTCTAAGAGAAAGCACAAATATAAGCAGTCAATGAGGTGTATGTAACCAAAATGCAACTTAAACTGTAATGATACTTTAAATCATCTCCAACATGGGCATTGCTAATTTGAAATGTGGTTTGAAAGTGCTGAAGCCAGAAAAGAGGAAAGAAATTTGCTTGAACATTCAGACCTAGAATACAGGATCTCTTGTCTAGGTCCAAATTCAAGACCCCTAACTGCTGCAGCCTCTACATTTCAAGAGCAATTTGAAGATATCTTGTGGTATCTGGGTCCAAATTGCCTTGACCTGAGAAAGCAATGGGATAGCTTGTAGTGGGTGGACAAACCAGATGATCCACAAGGTCTTAACATCAGGTTTTTGTGTGTTGAGAGTACCTACTGAGCTCATTCCACAGCTGTTTAGGAAGGCGGGTTATTAACTCTGGAGAAGCAACAGTAAGCAGGCAGGTCCATGTTTCCCCAGTTGTCACCTAGGCCCCCAGAGAGCACCACAGGGGGATTAGCAGGTGCAGTCATAGTCAAATACCCAGCTGCAGGAGCTGAAGAACAGTTTTTCTTGATCATGTTTTTCTGTTTCACTTTGTTCCTTCATATGCTCTGGTCTTCCATAGAATAGGAATTATCACATGACTACAAGAGAAGGCAATTTGACTATTAATTCCATCTTGGCAAAACCATAATCTGCCAACTCTTGAGCTGATCCACAGGCACCCTGTACAATTTATTACCATGGCACTACCTGAAGGATTACAGAGTGCCAGCTGGCATGGCTCATTGTGCAGCATCTAACTCAGCACATAAAGGCTTCCTGCAATGTTCCTGAAAGCTGGGGGAGATAACAGTAACTTAATAAAGCACAGCCCTATGAGATGTTGCTCTTTGTTTAATATACAGTTGATAGTCAAATACATTCTATTTTAGGCATCCAGTCCCTAAGGAACTAAAATTGCAATAACTTTTCACAAAGCATTGGCAAGAAGGTCCCATTTTCACCTGTGGGCTCAGGAATCATTGGCAGTCAGGATACCTAGTAGCTCTGGTGAGCACAAGAGTTTACAGAAGGGTTCAATCCCATGCTTAGGACTTCTAAATTAAAAAAAAAATAAATTAAAATGGCCCCATAATATTGCAAAAGGACCTGCCAGTTTTTCTGCTTTAGGATCTAACACAAGTGAAGGATTTTAATGTAAAATCCCTAGAAAAGTGGTCTAATAACCTTAAAATCAGGTAATAAAGCTACTGGTGCACCCTGAATCATACTTGAGCAGGAGATATATTGCTGGATAAAACATCGGATTAGTCTGATGGCATACCTTGAAATAAAGCAGTTTGGACAAATGCTTTAATCAGTGATCAGCAAGAACTGAGTGCCCCTGTCAGGTTGTTGGTAAGAACTTACCTGGAACACTCTATGTAGGAATTTCCCTCTTTTACAGAAAGCACAACTCTAGACAGATATTCCTTGAAAACATATCTGTTAACCTTTTAAATTTTTCATGTCTCTAATTATATCCATGACATGTACTTTCCTCAGCTGGCACTAAAGTAAACCAGAAAAACCTTGCATCAAAAACCACAGGTACTTCTTATCTCCAGAGTCTGAGGACTTGTTTGCTCATACTCAGGGTCTAAGACCATACTCGGGGTCCAGCAGAGGGTTGTGTGACTCCTTGGGATGCCTCTTTACCACAGATGTAGTGCCTAGCAGCTTGCCTGCTCACCAAAAGTATACTGAGCACCATCCCAGCAGAAACAGAACCTGGGTTTAGGTATTTAGTACATCTATGAGTGGGGGAACAGATCGTGCTCATTCGCGTTAGACTGAGCTCACATCTTCTGCATTTCCTCGACTGAGATAACTCACGCTACTAATGACAATGAAGCTGGAATAGAACTGGTTTTGGAGCTACTGGAAAGTACATTTATTTCCTTGAAGAGACAGTTTCTGACGATACCATGGCCTTCGTCTGACAGCACAAACTAGGATCATTCAAGTGGTTATTGCTAAAAGAAGTGTAAATCGACAACAGATGTTCCCACCAACGGTCACCGCACTGCTCATGTAGCAGTGCTTCCCAGAGCTCTTCTCTGACAGAAAAAAACAGGTCCTTAACAGGACTGATTTTGTACTTCTGATGGTATGAAAAGCGGGGTTTTTAGTCAGTTGGAGTTTTGTTGTTGGTTTGTTTTGATTTTCTTTTCTATCTACAGCTTCTGGTTTAATAAAAGTGAACAGTCTTTCAGAGACAAAAGCCTTTCTTCAGGTATAACACCTTTTAACTAGCCCATCTATCTATGCCTATTTGCACCCAGATTTTTCAAAGTGGCTGAGATGTTCACCATCACGCTTCAGCTGTTACTCCTATCTCTGTGGTCCATTTCTTACCTTTACTCCTGCTGTTTACCTCTTGATACAGGTACTGATCTTCTTTACTAGACTACAACACCTTACTTCCTTCACTGCTACACAGTCTCTCTGGGAAAATCTTTTGTTGACTTTAGTGTGACTGGTGGTCCTGGCCAAACTCAACTTGCTCTGGTCTTTCCAGATATTCCAACCTCCCCACATCCTCCCAAACTTTTGGGGGATTTTTTTGCAATAATTTTAACTGAATTCAGCCAAGCAGCAAGTGATATACGCTGCTGGAGAACAAAACCGTTTCTCTCATTACCCGTCTGACAAGTGCTGTGCATCTGGGGCAGTGTCAGAGGGCTGCAGTCCTTCCTGGCAGGGTTCATGCACGGCTCATTCAGCCCCTGCTTCCCTCCAGAACTTGTCAGTTCAGGGCCATTAGAAGTCCTGGACCAATTGTGAGAAGTTCCATCATTCAAAACGAAGGTCACTCATCTCCGACTGTCAGCAATTCTCCATGCTCCACTACCCAGCGGCAATGCACAGAAGCAACTATCATTTGGCTAATGGACACAGTCAAAATTCCCCTGGTATTTCTACCCCTTTAAGACTTAGATTTATTTCTAGTAAAATGACTCCTCATCTTAAATCCTTTGTCTGTATTTTTAATTGTTATTTTTGGCAAGTAGTAACTTTTTCTATGCAACTTTTTTGAAAGAACACTTTAGCACAAAATTACTGAATACTTAAGATTTTTACAGGAACTAGTATAGGAAACTTTTTAATAAACATTTCTGTGCAGTAACTCCTATTCTGAATGCTTCTAACAGAAAGCTCCAAATATCCATGAAGAAAGTAAAAAGGATTACCTTCATAGCAATTTAAAGTATTTGTCATTTTTGTCTTTCCCAGTGTCAAAGGAGTCTTGAAAGATATTTTAAGTAAATGACTTTATAATCTATAACAAGGCCATACTAATCCACTGTTTTCACCCTTTTCAGACCAGTGTCTTTTCTTACCTGTGTACATAGACTTTTTAAAGCTCGATTTCTCTATATGTCAGGTACAAAAAAGATGCAAAATGTGTGTGTGTATATATATGTGCATTCTGAGAAGGTACTG
Organism: Mohoua ochrocephala; assembly: GCA_013398855.1. NCBI lineage: Eukaryota > Metazoa > Chordata > Aves > Passeriformes > Acanthizidae > Mohoua > Mohoua ochrocephala. Next base: position 288,820 of record VZTA01017088.1, read on the forward strand.
AAAATAGAAATTTCAGTTTCTTCCAACCCAATCAGAAGACTGCATAAAGAAACAAAGATGGAATCATGGGCTTCTACCTTCTGGCTTGGATATTTATCACACAGTATACTCCCTGCTTCTGTCTCTCTAAAATATACCATACTTCTGGGTGAAACACTACTAGCGCTGATCACTTTATCCTCATATCTTGCAGGCAACACACTGTTTATCCCTTGTACCTGCTTTACCACAACAGCACAACAAACCCCAGTTGCGTTTGGCTCATGATCTACAGCAGAGTCCAGATCCTTTCTTGCTGCCTCCTGGCTAGTTCCCCCTTCCCACACTGCTGGTTTAACAAAAAAATGATCTTTTGAAGTTTCATGGTTTGGTTTGCCTTTCTTCCCTCCCAAGTATACTCATCCACCCACACAACCCCATAACTTCTACTGTAAAAATTAGTTTTCTCAAAGACTTTAGCCCCATTTTGTAAAAAATTCCTTCCTTCCAGAAGTGTAATTTTCTAATTCTAGCTGCCTTGACAGGAAGCCGCATGTCTTAGTCTGTCTCCAGTGTTCCTCAGCCTCCTTTCTTTTCTCTTAAAGAGCTACTTGTCATGTCTATTTGCCCTTTAGCTTCCCCTGCCACCCAGCTTCCCTAAGCATAACCACATTCCCATGAGGATGAGAGAAGGAGGCAGATTCACATCGTGCCGTCTCTCTCTGGGTGCCGATGACTCTGAGAGTGCTGCTAATTGCAGCCAGCTGCACACATCCCTTCTTGCCCTCCTACTTGTGACGGTGTGCTGTCACATCTTCTCACACAGTGCCTGATCCACTGACAGGGAGGTGGCCCGAGGCGCCTGGCAGTCTCACTGTCCCCCTGTCTGCGCAGGGTTAAGTTCTGGCTGGTGGGTACTCAGCGATCAGGCACCATCCTTAGTAATGTGAAACCCCTCAAGGCTCCCAGACCTTCCTGCTCCTTACAGAGCTTGCAAAAGCTTCAAGCAATCTGCTTACCAAACATTGTCTGCAAAGGGATTTTGGGATTTTGGGAGCTGAGAGTGGAAGTATTTTAAAAGGACCATCAAATAAGAAGTTATTGGCTTGAAAAGAATAAGCCCCGTCCCGTTGCTCAGCTTCTCTTGCTATCTTCCTTGACTGCTCTGCAGGAAAGCTATTTAAACTCCACCTAGCACATAATATAGTCACACTTATTTTTTAGTGGACACATACTATGTTGTGAAATATTAAACTTACCACAAGCCATTTTTTCCTAAAGCAAACATCCTAGGAGGGAATTGGAGCTTTCTTCAGACCAAATTCATCATTCGTACTGAAAAGGACTCTATGCCTTCATGCAGTAAACTCTTAGGGCTTTCTCCTCTCTCACTGGCCACTAATTCAGCGCCTAAGCCTGCAGAAAAGATGATCATGACATGGCATGTATTGTCCAGTATAACCTAAACAGCTTTTTTTTTCTCTACCTGCAATAGATGTGTCTCTGAACTCTGCCCCATGGCAAAACTCTTCTTTGGTGAAGACCCACACCATTGAAGGGAACTGCTCTGTGAAAGGCCTGATGGACATCTGATGTGTGTAATAAAGATGTTCAATGATTGAAACCGGAAGACCAAGCTGGAGGGGATGAAAACATGTGCTGTGGTCTTTGATAGCTCCTAGCAGACAGATAATTCTGCTGTCTAGAGACAAGGGTGTTATTGTGCCCTCAGGACCAAATAGACCGATGCACTTTACCCTGAACAACATGCATTAAAGTCAATGGGACATCAGTTCGAGGGGCACAGGAGTAGGTGGAAGAAAATCCAGCCAGGGGAATGAATTATGTTCCGACTGAGAAAATTAGAGACTTGGATAAGCTGCGGCAGGGGAGGTGATATATAAATAAATAAAAAGGTTATGGTAAGGTTTTATCTAGATCGTTGGGAAACAAAACAGACTTGAACAGCTTTTTCTTTTCTCCACAGGAGAGTGTTCGAGGGTGGCAGGGTGCAGAAGCAGAGAAGCTAAAGTTTACAACCAGAACTATACTGACAAAGTTCTATACTAATCTGAAGAGAAGTGTACAATAGGGGAATAACTTGTGTAGAATCAATACAGCAGGAAAACTGGTACCCAACTAGAGTACAGAAGGAAAAGGACACTGAATCACAACAAAGTGGAATATGCAGAAGGAAAGCAATACTTTTTGTCATTTATGCATTTAGAAGATGAAATTCTCTACCTCAAGATATCATAAATACCTTACACTTGACGACAGCTTTCTGGGAAGGATTAGAGTCCCATGTACAAAGAACACCCTTCCATCAACTATAATGTTCAACATATTTATACAGAGTTTTGATATTGAGATGTATAGATCCTAATATGTATAGGTCCTAGATACATCCAAACACCATATATCTATATATATATTTGTTAACATGAATTTTGGAAGAATATAAGGCTTAATCCCTCAGGAAATCAGCTAACCATTCATTTAAGGAAAAGGATATTTTATGACTGCCTCAGCTATTTCTTATTTTAATTTATTTTCACAATAAAATGCATTAAGGAATGTTTTCAATGTTTGTTGAGTTTTCACTCAATAACTGAAAGGGCTCAGAAATTAGAAGTTATCTAGGTATGCAAGGACAGGGAAATGGAAAAACCTGAAAAACTCTTTTCAAGAAGTTCACAAATTTTTCACTTAGGTATGAAGCTGCTCCCCATTTTGTAAAAAGATGGTTTTGATCAGAGCTATTTAAAGTCCTCAATATCTAAACTTCCTGATATAGAAATATGAAATGACACCATTATCTAGAAAGAAAGAAAGTGTAACATTTAAAAGAAAATATTATAAAACAAGTCAGCTGCAACAGTGAAGAACAACCTGCATCTTTACTAGCAACCCCCATGTATCATACCATTGGTGGGGCAGAAGTGCATGGACAGTGAACAAAAGACCCAGAAGTCCAGTTAAGGGAGGCTACTTCAAATAAATGAGAATCAGTTCTGAACAATTCCTGTGGAAAGCCCCTATAGAATTGAAAAATAAAAAATAGGAAAAAAAAAAGCTTTTATAATTGTTCTGATTTCAGTCAGGACAGGATTAATTTTTTGGTATTGCCAGAAGGCTGTGGCAAAGACTCTAATGCTATTTGATACCACCTCATGTCATTGCCAGGGTGGGGGAAAGGAACCCATCCATACTGGCTTATTATCGAGGGCTTTCTGTGTAAATCGTTTCTTTCCCTTATACCTTTTGTTATTTATATTGTTGCTGTTACTGTTCATTTTCTTACCTCTTTGCTGCTTCCAGCAAATTGTTTTATCTCAACCAGTGGGTGATCTTTGCCTCCAGTCCTCAACTCCATCCCACTGCAGCGGAAAGGGGGAGGGGAATAAAGGGAGAGCAAGAGACACAGCGGCAGTGTGGTTTTGAAGTGTCTGAGTGGGGGCACTGAATTAGGGAATACCATTCCTAAACCATGACACCGATCCATTTTATAATATTTAGTAGCAACAAGTTTTTGTTTTAGACTTGCATTAGACAGAGGAAGAAAAATCAATAAAGTGGCAGACTCTATAAGTTTTCTAAGTGAGATAAGAGATATTGCAACTAACCACAGGTATTTTTAACTGAGTTCATTTCAGCCATCTTTGGTCTTATTTAACTTATAAAACCACACTCTATAGGTACTAAAAATGTGCACAGAGTGATTTCCAAGACCTAGGAACAAATATTTAAACAAGCAGAGCTGTTTACTCAGAACCAAATCCCAAACATCAAGTAGTCCACCTGGGAGTAACTGGTACATTTCCGCAGAAGAAAAGTTAAAATCATGCTGTTGAATATTGAGCGAGAGAAAGGATTGCATTTGTTTGGCACAGCATCTCCTACGAGGGCACACTAGAGCAGTGTCATCTGGTTTTGCCTGTAACCTACCAGTTCTGTATCAAAATTATGGACTTCTTTTGTCCTCTCACTGACTTCCCTTACCTCCAAAACCGCACCACAATGTTTGTCAGTAGTCAAAGTTTCAAGTTCCTTTCCCCCTTCTTCCTCCCCAGGATCATATAAGCAGAATGCTTTCAAAACTGCTTTTAAATTAGTTACTCTGTTCATTTGAAAAGGAAGAATCTTGTAATGGAATAATCAAGGGCCGTGTTTTGCATAACAATGGCCTCTCTCAATATGCAAAACATGCACCAAAGATGAGTTGCTGGAAGCACCAGTACATGTTGCACTGCTGTGTACACAAAACTACTTTTGTCCTCCAGCTGCCAATGCAGCCCTCACGCCAATACAGCTCATCAAACCCTAACCCGGTAAATTACATAATATTCATAATACCTAGCAGGGGCTGATGTGTCAGTGGCAACTGACAAAATGCACGAGACACCCACAACGTGTAATTTGTCATTAATGGACACAGCTTGATAGCATTCATGGCCAGCTTAAGGAACTTAACCCAGAACAAATTCATTCACACAAATGTGACAATCAAGGAAGGCAATCTCCTCTGTGCCAAGTGAGGAATAAAAAGACTATTTAAATATGAATTCTTATGAATGAATATAGGTTTGGCTTAGCTCTGCAGAATAAAAGCCTATTTATCCACTGAAAAGAATTACAATTGGAGAGGCAGTTTCTTCAAAATGGCATTTATTTGACATGCCCATACAATGAACTGGAGAAAATATTTTCAGAACAGAGAGAAGCTCATTCCTTTTACCCTGACAATGCTGTTTAAAAAATTCAGTAACCAACTCTTGTCATGATAGTTGGTGTCTTAGTTCCCTCATCCTTAATAAAAATAGCATAATAATACATACCACAGAGAAATATCTTGAGTCTGAGGATGTACTCAGTTACTGCCACTATGAGGTACCTGAAACAGAAAGGCTCATTTCTGCATTTCACACTTTGGGACACATTCATGACCTTGACAAGACTGTAGATCATCGCTGCTGTTGGACCTGTTCCCACAAAGAAAGAGTATATTTTTTCAAGATATATTTCAGATTAAGACCATCTGGTACCAGCAAACCACCCAGCACTGCTAAATTCCTCCCTTTAAAAGTATTAACATGTTTTTTTCTGTTATACATATATTTTTCTCCAAACACCACTACTTATTTTTGGGATGATTTAGGCTTGAGAACTAAATTAGTTCTAATGTATTTTGTCACTTTGACGCATAATTAAATGCAACAGGGTTGTCTTTGATCAGTGAAGAGAGCCACCAAGTTGCATAGCCATTCCATTCTTGCGTCTTCTTCCAGGCAGCAAATCATGGCTTACAGGCTGTGTGTAAGAAACATTGGTAACATTGAAAATGCAAACATATTTGCAGAGTCCAGGATGCGTACAGCCTTTCATTTTACACAGGGAATGGCAAAGAAGAGGTTCAATAGGGCTCAGGAAATTTGCCCAAACATGCATAAGTATCCCCACATCTGAAAGAAACACTGTAAAAAATCATGCATCTCTTTTGGAGGCACCAGTCACTGGTCTGCTTTAGGTCAGAGGTGTGAGGCAGCAAAATGACAACAGCCTGTCTGCAAATAGCAGTTCCTACATTATATGGTTGCAGGCTGATGCCAAGTGTGATTAAGACAAGCCTTCTAATTTACATTACCATGGCTAGCAGATTAATATGTTGGCAACATGGATGTCCAAACCTGGAATGCAGTGCCAAATTTATTCATAAGTTACCCACCAGTAACTTCAATGATGAATGAAGAAGCACCAGTAAAAAGCAGAAGGGAAGAGATCGGAAACAGTCTTCAGTTTAAACAGCAACCAATACAATGCTTCAAACATGACAGCTGATTTTTTAAAAATAAATAGCTAGGCACAATAAAGTTGAGGATACAATGAATACAAAATTTTGTATTGCATGAGATCTTAGAAATAAGGCACCGATTTTTAAGTATTCCAATACCTATGAAAAAGTTTACTCATACCTTTGCCTTATGAATTCTCAACTCATCTCTTGGTTCATCTGCAAAATCCTACCTGCAATTCACAGTTTACTTTTCAGTTCAATGTCTTGTTAATCACTCAGGAAACAAAGTTACCAAATATCCAACAAGATAAAAAACTAACAGGCAAAAAGAGGCCAAAAATATTAATAGAAAGACTTCTTTAATATCTAAATGTACATTAACTGTCAATATACTGACATAGAACCAGTGACAGATTTGGAAATTTGACTGAATAAAAACAGGAATTCACCTGCAGCAAACACATCTACGACATGTGAGTTGTGCTCCACGGGGCAATGGCAGACATACTAAATGACTAATCCTGTCTCCTTCTTTCTCCTAAGCCTGTTTCCTCAATTTCCCATGGACATCCATTACAAGGATGACAGTGAATATGCTTTCTCTTATTGAAAACTGAGAAGTTTATATATATCTGCAGCCTACTTGAAAAAGTTTATATTTGCCATGTATGAAATGCTGCTCTTTAAGGATTACGTTTTAATTATGTGTCTAGTTATATAAGTGGAAATCACACAAAACTTCTCTTGGCTGCTACTTACTGTCCATATTACATTTCAGGGTCTTACTGTAAAGGCTGTGAAGGACTGGGAAGAAGGATTAACCAGTTTTGTCCCTGACTATTGGCATTTTACTCCATAACCTTGTGCATTTTTCCTAACCTTTGCAAACCTCACATCTCCTCCTAAAATTAGTATCATAAGAAAATTGAAAAGAAGAAAAGACAAATTTAACAATGCTTGGAAGCCACTTTGAAGGTCTCCAATGGAAAAGGTTTTAATGCAAATTTCTACAATGAAAAAAATGCAGTGCAACTAGACTGAAAGGTTCCAAGTCACACAATTATTCAGTAGAAAGGAGGAAAAAAATATCTTAGCCAGAAGACCTAAGGTATTGCCACCCATGGAACGCGGTGTGGGGTGACAGCAGAAGTTCACCTCAGCTTCCTATTCTGTAGTCCAACTTCAGGCTGGAGCTACCAGATCCAGCTCAGATCACAGTAACAAGGACATCGACTTGCCAGGTGCTGCCACTTCTCCAAGTTATCTCGAAAGGTCTCTTCCCCTGAATCAACATGACAACTTTTTTAATTATACAGTGGAACCTCAGCTTCCACAGAGGACAAAGCCATAGAAGTATTTCCATTGCAACAAAGAGATTGGGTACTCAGCCTCTTGGAAGGGAAACAAAAGGAAATGAACCCAGTTAAACTGTTTACTTGGGAGGGGGAGCTGGGAGGGGATTCCGTCTTCTGAGCCCAAAACATTTTGACAACGTAAACTTGTAGATAGTGCCCAGAAGATTGGGGTGGAGGACAGGAGTCCAGGGGACATCCTGATGCAAAAGAATAGCTAGAGAGAATGTTTCTGTAAAATAGAAAATGGATCTGTACCAAGCAATAAACTGGAGAGTTTGGCATGAAGAGCAGGAAACGTTAAGGAGTGTGATAAATTCTTTTCTTTTACTTTGTCCTTGATTAAGTCTGACTTTTAATGCACAAAAAAAGGACCAGCAATTTCTTTCCCTTTTAAGCTCTTTTACTCTTTGATCCATCCATGTTCCATCTGCCTAAATACACTATGAACAATTAATTAATAGACTAGCTTCACCTAAAGAGATAATTTCAGTTTTCAGGGAGATTTAGGAAAAATATTACCGCCAGAAGGCTTGTAAGCTGTTTTGGTAGCAGCAGTCACTAAGAATGTGGTAAAAAACGTGGCAGGAGACTTTTTTCCCTCTCCAAAGCTCATGTAATCTAAAAAGGGAAAAACCCCAACACTGTTCTGCTAAACCAGCTGACAGAAATGCAACCCCCCTTTAGCCAGAGAAGCAGTGTTACAGCATGAAGCCTTTGTGCAAACACTCTATTTATATTGCCTTTACCACATTTTTCCTTCTACTCTCCTCTTATATCTTCCTTAAATTATTCTGATATCCCAGCTTTCAATCCTTTGGAATGATACTTATATGAAAAGTGACAGCAACAAGAATATGGACATCTTGCGAGGAATCGCAGCTCCTCAGCAGGGGATAGGCTTTTCAAAGAGGACAAGAAAATTGGGATGAAGTCAACAGCAAACTCCTGTCAGTACTGCAGTCTGAGCTGTAAAGTAGGTTTTCTCTTGTTCCCAGCAGAGTCACCAGTTCTAGTTCCCATCGGGGTCACTTCACCCTCATCCCTGAGTTGTAGGGCTTTATTGAAAAAGTTAACAAAAATTACAAGTATTTTTCAGTATTTTTTGAACTTCCATCTCTGACAGCTTGCGTTTCACACCAGTCCAACCCAACCATTTCATTTACAATGTCCTAATGCCCTATTCCTGGAGGTTTAGCAGTACCAGCTGGAAGGTTCTTCAAGCTCCTTCTGGACAATTTTATTCGTTAAGGAAACAAAGCATGTCCGGTTATGAATGTTGGCTTCTCTTGGCCATTTCACTTACATATGCATGGTGACAAAGGTTCAAAAAGAGGATATTTCTTCACAGGAGGCTGGGCACAGGTAGTCATGAGGCCTCTAACCCTGCATCACCCCTCAGAATCCAAGGGGACTGGCATGACACAGGAATTACGGGCAGCGCGAGGGCTGAACAAGCACAAGAAAAGCAAATGGATGGTTCTTTTAGTGCAGCAGTTGTCTTCCCAGCAAGAGCTAAGGAGGCAGAGGTGGCTTTAGGTCACCTTTTCAATTTCTCCATCTTTGACTAGCACAGGAATGGGCAGTTTTCCAAATCAGATTAAAGAGGCTATACATAAAACTCTGCTAAATTTTAGCTTGGGTTCAGCAGTCATGGAAGCAATTGCTGACTACACCCCAAGTACAAGCCAAAAAACCTCTCATCTGAATCCAAATTTCCCTGAAGCTTAAAGGTGCTTAGATCCAGCTTTCTGGGTCACTTCCAATGCTCAGCTCCTTTGTTTATCTTCTATAAGCTATTAAGGCTCTGTTAGACAAGGCATTTAGAACAACAAGTAACAGCACAACCTTCCCCAGAGTACTGTGTGTAATGGCCTTGTCATCCAAATAAGACATCTCTTAACTAGAAGAAACTCAGAATGGTGATCAAAATGAGCAACTGCTTAGGAAAAAACTGTCATCCAGAAAAAATAGAAAATACTTGGATTGCGAATCTAGTGAAAAAAAGGAAAGGATTTATAGAACAGGGCCCTCACTGAAGAAAAAGGCCCGGGAGCATCCAGTCTCCCTGTCTCACAGGGTTTGGACAAAGGAAGCTGAAAGGTGGAAAAAGAGAAAGGAGCATCAGTCATGCATTGTGAAATCAGGCTGGGGATCTCACTGCCAACATGCCAAGATTCACATTGTGTTCAAAGGGGAAATTTAGCATAGAAAAAATTACCCAGGATTACGAGAGATGATTTTTAAAGGAAATGCGGAAGGAAGAAGGGAAAAACAATTGCAAAAGATGAAATCTGTTGCTTTCAGGCTAAAGTTGGTTTCTAAACATTCAGGAAAGCACAAGATTATATCACATCTCCATAGTTTCTGAGAACTTTCCCAAAATTCTTGGTGCTGCCCAGCATCAGAGCAGATACATTGAAACACCTGGATGCTACACTCCCCGTACTGAAAATCTGCAATGGATCACAGAGACCAGGGAAAACAAGAAACGTCTTCCAACATAAGTTTAGAAACTTGCAGAATGTTGCACTATAAGCATGATTTTGTTAAACTTACAGGCTTTGTCCTCATTTGCTTGCATCTTGCAGTGTTATTTCCTTTTACACTGACAGCTGCCTGCATGGAACAGTTTACACAGTCGCAGAAAAAAACTCGGCATCTTAACGTGCCCAGAAAGTCCTGCACACAGCTGCTCGTGACCGAGCAGTCACATCTCAGGTAGCAATTAGAAACTGAATGAAGTGGAAGCAGAGCCTTTACAGACAGTGCTCCCCAGCCAAAGGCAGAGACGCTGTCAAATCTCCCCGGAAAGAGAAGCCCTGCACAACTGGAGACATCTCCTGAGGAACACCTGGCCAAAATCCAGCCAAGAGTTACAACCTTGCATGAACAGCTCCTTGAGACACTTTGGAAGCATTCTTCTGCATCTTCCTGGTATTTACCTGACGTATTCAGACACAAATTTACAACTACTTGGAAGCCTTCGCCCCCATATAGCTACCTCTGAACTCCTCAGGCAAATTTGCATTTACCCTGCTGACCTCAAGTCTCTTCAACTCACCTCTGTGTTCTACCAGACCTCTGTCACATACAAGATTGCTCTAGTGAGATACAAACTGAACAGGACAGGCATTTAAGACCCACATAGGCAGGTCAAAACTACTTTATAATGTTTTTTCCCACTGAACCATTTTATGGTTTACGTATTTGAATGGTGCTTTTACACACTTGCATGACAGTTTTTATAAAATTATTAGCTATTCTTGTTATTTTTTATTTCAAAATACTGGCACAAAAATTATCTAACTCCAAAAAATTTCCTCACTAACCATGCTATTTTCATTGTAAAATGCTTCTTAATTTTTTTTTTCCGAGATACTGGTTTTGATGGCTTCCGGATAAGAGATGGTAACACATGAAAGATACGAGCAAAAGGTTTGCATAGCAGCAACACCACTAATTTCTCCCACACAATGACTCTGATTTTTTTTCCTAAAAATAACTTGAACCGATGAGATCAGATTCATTTCTGGAATGGCCTCACCGGATTCATCGTGACCCTTCTGCTGAATCTGTTTGAATTGCTTCTGGATGCTGGATCCCTGGGCATTTCATCAAAACTGTGCTTGTGCAAAAAATTGCCAAGGAATGGACATAGATGAAGTTTACAGATGCCCAAGACAGCACTGGCATTCGAATCATTTCAGTTATATACCCCTCAACATCAGACCTTTTTGTCCACACTAATACAGTTTAGTTCTCCTTTGAAAAATCCCTAGATTATTTAAATTCCTCTGCCTAAACCATTCAATCTTCAATTTCAATGAATGGCCTCTTTCAGTCATGGGCCACCCTGGAAAAAAAGATTTTACTGTGTTTTTGATCAAAAGGCCAGTGGCTTTAGGTCACTTTCATGAGCAGTACTCATTTAAAAAGATCCACCAGCAACTCAGCAGCACAGTAAAGACAGATAGTGGAGATAAAGTGTCCTGGACATAGCTCGTGGATTCCACCTCATAGTTTATGTGTTTCTGAGCCTTCAGGGATTATAGTTATGAGATGTCCCAAAAATAAAGGTTAGAATAACCACTGTGCTATTATATTCCAGGACACACAGAGGGCATTGGCCCAGACAGCCCCAATAATATTTTACTACAAATAACAACCAAGGAATTACCAGGACATAGGATTCTTTTCCAACCACATCTGACAATGTATTGGTTCCTAAACATCAGTGATGTCAGATGAACCCAGATACACAGAGAAGATTGTCACTCCCTCTTTTGTATTTTATTTCCTATAGCAAGGGGACTGGCAAACCCCGTCTGCTACCAGTCCTTACTGCAGGCTCACTGGCAAACTGGGCAGGTGTAAGCGAGGGCAAGGTAACACAAAGAGGCAGTGTGTTCAGAATACCTCTTTCACCTAACATCTGTCACAGAGAGGGGAAGTGGTTTGTGTTTATTCAGCTAGAGATGAAGGTCAAAAGCGCCACAAGGCACTAAGACATTTAGTGAATAAGTATTTTCTCTCTTTTTTTTTTTTTTAAAAGACAATTCTCCTGCAGAAGGGAGAATGGCACCTGGTCTTTCTGCATCTTTGGTAAGCATGAAAGAATTTTTTCTCTTCCATTTTCCTTCTGCAATGACAACTTTTGCTCCAGCCAAATATTTTCCCATTCTGCCTGCAGTGTCTGCTCCAACACTGTGCCTTCCAGATAAATGAGCTCTTCCTTCACATTAATCATCCCTAATGAGGCAGATATTCTTTCCATAAATTCACTCCCTCCTTAGCACTTTTTGGATCCCTATATGGAGGCCTTTCATTGCAACCCCTTGGATAGAGGGAGGCAGGTAGGTCAGATCATGAATTTTATTTCATACTTTGTTTAATGTGACTCAGCGAGAGGACTAGAAAGACGTGGTAGTGCCCAGGGGGAGTAAAAGATTACTTGATGCTTTCAGGAATTACAATACCAAATCACATCTATTCTTGCTTTAGGATAGATGCAATGAACTGAGTTATAGTGTTGTTGCACATCTTCCTTTAGAAGGGAAAAAAGTCTACTTCTCATCCCTTCGCTGTTTGTAGTAAAGACACTTTCACACAAGGGTTATCTTTCACAAATGTAGGCATCCACCTTCTCCAGTTATTATTTGGTACCCTATACTTAACCTCCTGACCATAAATAAAGAGGGCTGGCAGCTCCCAAGTAGGTACTCTGCATGGCAGCTCCCAAAAACTTGTGCCTGCTTAGGCAGCGCAGGAGGGAAGCAGGGAATTCAAGTCCTGTATATAAATATGAATGGACACACATCATGTTGTCATCTCAACCAAAATTATGAGGAGAGTTTTGTGCTTGACCATCCTGCACCTGCAAATGTCTCTGATCTCAAATAATCCTACCCAGCCAACATCCCATACACATATGTTTAGCTTTCACCTCTTTGTGATGCTGGACTTTTCAAGGTCCTTTATAAGAAAGAATAAACAGTTGTAAAAAACCACATTAATTTGAAATTTTGAATATTCTTAAGCAAAAAAACCAGTCATAGAACCATCAAAAGACTTCCAAGATCTTTAAGTCCAACCTTTGACCAAACAAGGCCCACTAAGCCATAACACAAAGTGCCACTTCTATTAATTTTTGGAACATTTCCAGGGCTAGCAAATCCTTCACTTCCCTGGGGAGTGTGTTCCACTGTCAAAACACTCTTTCAATGAAGAAATTTTTCCTAATATCCAACGTGAACTCAACTGGCACGATTTGAGGACATTTCCCCTTGTCCTACCACTAGCTGCCTAGGAGAAGCAGCTGAACCTCATCTGTCACAATCTCCTTTCAGGCAGTTGCAGAGAGCATTAAGCTTCCTTTTTCCAGGCTAAACAACCCCAGATCCCTCAACCACTCCTCCTAATACTTGAGTTCCAAACTTTCAGCAGCTCAGTTGTCCTTCTCTGGACGTGCTCCACCACCTCAATTTCTTTATTGTAGTGAGGGGCCCAGAACTGGACACAGGACTCGAGGTGCAGACTCACCAGTGCTGAGTACAGGGGGACAATCACCGACCTGGTCCTGCTGGCCACATTATTTTTGGTACAGGCCAGGATGCCATCAGCCTTCTTCGCCACCTGACCACAAACAGGCTCATGTTCAGCCTCTGTTGACCAGCACCCCCAGGCCCTTTTCCGCTGGACAGTTTATTTAGTCTCATCTTCATATTACTAAGGACCACCTCTTCATCTAGCTAATGTGCTGCTTTGAAACTCCTGAATCTGGCTCAGTAGAGTTTTAGGTAACTGGAGCTTTATTAAAGTTCTCCTATGCAAGCTTTTTCTACACTAGAACAATGAATCTTAGGTCCACCTGGGAACAACTCCACTGGCTTCAATAGTAAATCTGTCCCAGGTCTTCAGAAAATAGCTTTCTGGTTTTATATTATAGCTATCCTCGGGGGACAGAGGGGAGGGAAGAGGGACCTGAAGTTATGTATAGAAATTATTTTTTTCCCTAAGTCTCAAACCAATACACACATCCACTTCAATAATTTAACAATTTTTTTTCCCCACTTTCTTTTAAGTAGGATTTCTGAGCCAAAGTAACAAAATCCAAAAGAGACTCCTAATATTTTTGGAAACTCTCAAAAGATGAGAAAATAGCCCCTGGAGACAATAACCTTGAAGGAGAAAAATCAAATGTTTTGCCTAACTTTCCACAGATCGTGATGTAACAGCATATCCAGATTGCCTCGCTCTGTGAAAGGGGAAAGTTAAATCTCCATCTGGAGTACCATGAAGTCTTTGGGAATTCTAATACCCTGGGGTTTACTAACCCCACTGACTTCAGGTGTAAAGAAGCCCAGACAGCAAAAGAGTTTTCATGCAAGGAACTCAACACAACAAAATCCAGGTCACAAATGGCAGGCAGCCAACTCCATGAGTGCAATCACTTTTTTGAATGCTGTTCCCATGGACCTGAGATGTTATACAAATACATCTTTTGCAATCCACATTTAACACAAAATTTTGACTATATCCTCAGCCTGTGTGAGCTGACAGTATTATCTGATTCTTAGGCAGCTTTTAATAGAGGTGGATATTCAGAATTTGGGTTGAATTCTGCATATGAAAATGGCCAGAGAACCTCCATTATAATTTCCAAATGACATTATATATCGTAAATGTGTGAAATCTACACATATAATGTGCTTTCTAGGAATTCCTTACACTAAGCCATCACCTCGCTTTTAATAGAACAGGGCTTCTAATCAAGTCTAGGCTTAAAATACTTTTGTAGTTTTGGGTGTAGCAGCAAATAGGCTACAGGATTGGGGAGATTTGCCTCCTGCACTCTGAGTCTGTATACAGCAGAGGCCACACCCTTAAACCTTGCAGGGTGGAAGTATTTTCTATGCAGCACAGACCTGGGGATTGCTATCCTTCCCTGCATGGTTTTTACCATAGCATGAAATTCGGATTTAGGTGGGTGTATGTGAAATGATAACTGAGCCTCTATTGTCTCTAAACATAGAGTCACTGCTACATTAATTTAACCAGCAGCGCTTCCTGACAAATGGCTCACACTTCTACAGGAACATTTAGGAATTATTTCACTCTAAAAAAAATTAGGTTAATTAGACATCTGCTCTTCCCCCTGTTTATGCTGCTTTGTTGTTCTGCTTTCTCATAGTTTCCCAAAGTATTGGCACACACATGTAATTTAACTTTCCTGTCTTGTTTTCTGCAATAACTTCCCTCCAGGTTCAGCCCTGGTTTGCTCACAGTCCAGTGCTCCTCCCTAATCCTTATGCTTCATTTCTCTTTTCCCTTTTCATCCATGATAGCTCATCATCCATGTATTTCTCTTGTCTCCACTCACCCAGGTAAGAAGCATGTCAGCAGTGTGGAGCACTGTGTAAATGTTACAGGGCTATATAAATGTTTTGAAATAAGTCCTTTGGGGGAAAAGAGGAAAATATTTCTCTGGCTGAATTTAATAATAAGATCTTGCAAACAAGATGAAATAAATTTGTTTGAATTTATATCCTAATACTACGTCCTAAATTTATTCCCAACACTCTCATCCTTTTAAAGGAGTACAGTAACAGCAGATGAGCATGATTCCACCTCTTTTTTAACAGAAAATCATCCATCTCTCCTCTGTATCCATCCCAGCAGACCTGAACACAACCTTAGGCTCACTTAAGCTTTGCCATGGTATGAGAAGAACAGAAAGCAGTGCTCCAAGGTAATTTTGTTTCAAAAACACAGTTGAGGGACTGTCTCAAGCTGAACTTACAAATAAGCTTCCTTGAATTAAGAAAAATATTGTAGAATCATTGAATGGTTTGGGTTGGAAGAGAACTTAAGGTCACCTAGTTCCAACACCCCTGCCACAGGCAGGGACACCTTCCACTAGATGAGGCTGGTCAGAGCCCCATCCAACCTGGCCTTGAACACTGCCAGGGATAGTGCATCCAGACCTTCTCTGGGCAACCTGTTCCAGTAATATCTAATCTAAACCTACACTCTTTCAGTTTAAAGCCATTACCCCTTATCCTAACACTACAAGCTCCTGTGAAAAGTCCCTCTCCAGCTCTCTTGTAGTCCCATTTACATAGGGAAAGGTGCTATAAGGTCTCCCTGGAGCCTTCTGTTCTCCAGTAGGAAGAGTCCCAGATCTCTCAGCCTGTCTTCCTAGGAGATGTGCTCCAGCTGTCTGATCATCTTTGTGGCCCTTCTCCATACCCACTGAAATAGGTCTGCATTCTCCTTATGTGAGATGCAAAACTTTAGGTGGGGTCTCACAAGGGCAGAGTAGAGGGGCAAAATAAATTCCCTTCCCCCACCTGCTCGTCACACGGCTTTTGTTGCAGCCTGGGATATGGTTGGTTTTCTGTGCTGCAAGTGCACACTGATGGGCCATGCTGAGCTTCTTGTCAACCAATGCCTCCAAGTATTCATCCTCAGGGATACTCTCAATCCATTCTTCACCAAGCCTGTATTCATGCTTGGGATTTCCCTGATCCACGTGCAGAACTTTGAAATATAACAAAACATTTAAATATTCTGGAATAATAATCACATAAAATACTAATAAGACAAATTTAATATGACAAGTAGGGCTCAAAGGCTTAGGAAGTCTCTTGAAGTGTCACCAATGATAGAGAAAGCCTTGTACTACAGCCTCATATTCCTCTCTTTAAATTAATGTACCTTGCACACCCTCCTGCATATGTGTTATTCTGTGGATCAGCCAGCTTTGTTAGAAAACACAAAGCTAAAATAAGGGAAAACAATTCCACTCACCTGTTCAGCATCCCCAGCATATGACCATTTTGTTAAGCCTGAGGCAACAGTGTTTGATACAATGAAGACGCTACCAACAGAGGAAGAATTGAGGGTTCCCAGATATTTTCTAGAAACGAAGTGTGGGACAGAGGCAGACCACGTGCTTGAATTAGAAACCAACATCATATTCTAATGTGAAGAAAATTTGAAAATTGTGTGATAAAATGGGGTGTAAATTTCTAGGGAGGAAAATGCAGACGTTTTCTACCTGACAATTTACTCAGCCGCCTGTGTGAACTGAAGAGAAAACACTGGTTATTCTCTTTCACCTCTGGAGCTTGATTCAACTCTCACGAAATGGATCAGTAATACTGCCTTGAATATATCCAGTTAACATGCATCTCAGCTGAACATGCTGACAGATGTGTTAAAAACAATCTCAAATCTCAGTGGACCGACAGTACTTGGGTACAAAGTACAAGTCTGCAAACAGTCAGCCGTTCTGGGCTCATTTAACTTTTTCCAGACTGAAAAGAATTGAAATATAGGGATGTTGCATTCACTGCTAGTACAGAAAATGCCAAAGTCTTTGAACAGGAATGCCAAAAGCTCCCCGGCGTTTTCTGAGAGTTCACTGTCTGGGATGCTATTCCTTGTGGGAATATGTGACAACAGGCATTAGTCACTGCTGCAGATATTAACACAGCAAGCCAACACAGGATTGCATGCACTGATTCTTCCTTTCCTTTCAGTGCAAACACCGAGCAAGCCTAAACAAAGACCAGAAGCACAGCATATCCCTTGGGATAGGATTATCCTTTGTTCTCAGGTTCTCTTTTGGAAGAATGACTCTCAAAGTAGAGTTTTGCACAGTGCATTCTGGTTTCTCAAAGGCATTTAGCAGAACATAAGTATACATGATTCTTTCACCTCTTGAAAACATTGACCACCTCATAGCTATTATAACACTTCAATTTCTGGCTTTGTTAATGGCAGCATGGAGGGCTCAGCATGAAGTGAGAATACAGGGCTGTAGAGCTCCATTAAATAGGAGGATATCTCTTGAGGTACAGATCATAGATTTCATATGGCTGTACAAGGGAAGAACTTGGACAAGCAGATCCAGAAATTCTGCAAGTCTTTTTTAAATTCCCCCTTTGGGAAATGACAGACACGTTAGTGGTCTTATGGGGTTAGAGAAACAAAGGTGGATCACCAGAGGGAACACTGTATCACCACTCAGGTCTGCCTCATTTTTTTCCACTTAAACTAATAAAAATTGAAGGCCATCTGCAAAATTCAGATTATTTAGATCCGCTGTTAGAATACTGGGCAAATTGAGGAAAGGCTGTCACAGAAGTACATATGAATATTGAACCAACTGCCTAAGTAGGAGTATCAGTGGATTTCCCTGCACAGGAAGACAATGTGGTTTAGCATAGACTGGACTACTGAATTATTATGGCATTGCCATTTATATATGCATCCTGAAAATACACAGTATCTCCATACATCACGAGACAGAGATTTCTCTTGGGTCTTCATATGTAGCAGTATAATCCAGCAAACTGATAATAAATATTCCGGTGTATTAAACTATAACAATGACTTAGTCTTTCTTTTGTTTCTAAAATGTGCACCTGAACTCAATCCACTGAAATCTCAACTTCGCTTAAAACCTGTCCTCATAAACCTGATTTCACCTAGATTCCAAGGAGATTCCATACAAGTACAGCTCCTAATAGGCATCGTATTAAGACATGAGATTGCACTGCAAAGCACCCTCATGTGAAAAACCAGCAGCGTTCAGCAAGAAACCAAATAACATCTATGACATATTGTTGTTTTAGGTGAAATTGGAACTAACCGCAGAACTGGGTGCAACTGTTTGCTGTTCATCAAAATCTGAAATTCTGTTTCAGAAAGCCATATTCATGTTTGAACTGTGAAATCAAAAACCTCCTCCCAAGCACACTAGAGAAGAGAGAATTCTTGCTCTAATCATACTGAGCATCATACTGGACATGCATTCTTTATATCCTCACCTTTGTCCTGCCATGAGTCATATTTGGGTTTTTTCCCCAATGGAGATGCACATGAACAAATAGCCCAGCCACTGGAACCTAGATCAGATGTTGATATTGACCAGAAAGATGACTTTTTCTTGTCCTATTGCTATGTTTTTTATATTAGAGTGAGAATTTGAGTGCTTGCAAGAGGCAACAGAGGTGCTTCATACAGAAAACTGCAAGCAAAGCTAGAAAGCCATCTATTGCAATATTAACTGATACCTTTCCGATCAGGTGAAATGGACAGAAACCCCAGAATATTTGTTTCTGTGATGAAGAGAACATGGAGTACTGTTAAACTTGTAGTCCAGAACGTGAGGAAAGCAACAATACTGAAGCTTGGCAGAAGACAAGGGAAAGAAACTGAAGACTCCCTTATAAAAAGCTTTCACTCTGCACAAATCCTAGAGTTAGCATAAAAAGACTTGGAGAAGGGAAGTCGTTAAATATAAGAGAATTATTTCATTGGCCTGAGATATTTTGTGGAGGCTCTAACCTCTTACCTTTACTATTGCAAAAGGAGGGGAAGAGGAAGGATCTTATACTGTTTTCTGAAAAATATCATTTTCACTTAATGAAAATGAGTTCAAGGAAGAGGCTGGGAATAAGACTATGATTTTTTAACCTGTTAAATAATCAGGAACCTTGTAATTCCCAAGAAAGGGTCACAGAAAAACCTTCCGGAAAATATTCCATCATATTCTATTTTCTGTCTTTGGGAAAAATACCGAAGTTGCTTGCTATGCCTGGAGTCATGTTTACTGGGGTCAAAAAGGAAAAGGATGCACAAGACTGAAGGGTCCTCTTGCAGGACTACCAGAGCATATTTTATTTGTTGTGCATGCATGCAAGAGTGAGCAACTCTGCTGGTCTATTGTCAGCCTGGCTGGGCTGCTCGCAGAGCTGCCAGAGAAAGATACATGAGAGGTTCCCTCCAGTCCCCAGCAGGCTGCCTTGTCTGGAGCTTGATTTAGCGAGATATGCATTGCTAGTTACAGTTAAGCAAACTGGCAGCACTGTAGGAGTAGCTAAAAGAGCTAAAGCATCCAAGAAGGTTATTTTGCATGAATTATGATTTTGGCCACCCTCAGCTCCATGCTGCCTTAGATGCTGCCTTCAGGATGGGTGTTTTGAACTTGGCAGTCCATATGCCCCTCCAACGATGGCCAAGCCCAATTTATCAAGTGCAAACAGAGAAATGGAAGATTTATGAGCATTGTATAACCCCTTAATCAGTGTAATAGTGCTTTCTCAAAAGAGGATTACACGATAGATAAAATATATGGTGAGAAATTTGACCTTGGCATTTCACCATGGCTAATGGTGCACAGTGAATTTGACAGAAAACAGATCTTGCCTGAAACAAACACCAAGCGTAAGCCGGTGATGAGACATGCCAGGTCCCATCCACTCTGAATAAGGAGCAGGCAGAAATGAGGCTGGATATAACAACAGAAGCAAAAGCCAAACAGGACCCAGTCCTTGGGCAAAGCAATGAGTGCTTCAAACCTCAAAGTGTATATTTAAAATGAAAAGCAATGTAAAAGATTCTCTCTGAGAGCAGCCAAAAACCTTTTCAGAAAAAAGTTCTGACATGCAGTGGCTGCTGTGGACAAGCAGCACTGGATAAGTTCAGACTGTTTACTGAGCTTTTCACCTTGAGTATGAGAGAGAATATAAAACTCATTAGGACATGATGTCTCCAAGAACCCACACCACACAATAATAACATATTTCTTAATGGTGATATTTTGAAGAGATTATAGCCCTTATCCCTTATTACTAGTGCAGTAAAGGGTACTGAAGTAAGATGGTGACACCTTCCCTCTGGACTGCTTGCCATGTGGAGGAAGTGTCTTGTCTCAGACAAGGGATTTTAAAATAAATCCCACTGAGCATCTTTATATCTCAGATAATTTACTTTCTGGACATCTTTCTCAAATTTTGCAAGTGAAGTCCGAGCAGACCAAATAAAAGAGCCAGACTCTTTTTCAGTGGTGCCCAGGGACACGACAAAAAAGCAATGGGCACAAACTGATACACTGGAGGCTCCATCTGAACATTAGGAAACACTTTCACTGTGAAGATGTCCAGGTAGTAGTACAGGTTGACCAGAAATGTCATAGGGACTCCATCCCTGGAGATGTTCTAAAGCCATCTGGACATGGTCCTGGGCAGTGCACTGTAGGTGGCCCTATTTGAGCAAATGACCTCTAGAACAAATCTCAGTTACTTTGTGCAATCCCAACAAGTGGCAAAATGTTGGGTGAGAAGGTGTTATTTTCACAACCATATTTCAGAGTAAAGTCATATTTTAGCTCCTTAGCTTTCAGACTTCCCTTAGCCCTTGTTGTTGGCTCATACCTGGGACACTTCATACATTTGCTCTCAGAGTGAGTAACTCCAGACACAACTCTCTTACATCCCACAAGTTAAATTTGTCTGCAACCCCAGGTACTGGCATTCCTCCTGATTGGTATCAGCCAGAGATTGTATCCTCACTCATTGCTCTGTCTCACTTCTACCATCTTTACTTTCTTCTTCCTTTAATCTTGCTGCTCTTATTCCTCATAATAGGGGAGAAAAACTGTTGTTCAGAAACACTAGCAGTGTTTCCACTGGGCAAATTGAGAAAATGAACAGATTATTCCCTGGAAGCTGGAATAAGATGTGGGTGAAATTGCTTACAATTATATTCTGCAAGGTGTTTGAGCAGACAAGAGGGAGAAGACTGAAGAATTCTAATATTGTAAGCCAACACTTTGAAAGATATTTAATTTTGAAATAATATAGGAAGTCATCAGGACTGCAAGCTGTCCACTGAAGATTTGCAGCAAGCCTTCAGCAGCCTGGTGGGAAAGGCGTAAAGAAAGTGCACTTGGATGTAGGAAAGTGAGGGACAGAGCAATTGAGTAACTGATCACTCAGATCACCTTCCAGATGAAAGCATGTTTTTATACTCCTCTACTTCTTCCTCAAAACATTAACTCTCTCACCTTCCCTTATAACTAAGGTCAATCTCTAAAGGTATAGCTATTTTAAGAATAATTTGACCTGTGGCTAGCCTACTTTGGGAAGAGAACTAGGGAAAATTGCTCCTTTGGCTAGCAAAAGAGAGCAGAGTCAACTAACCACTATCCTCCTCCCTGCATGCATCTTTATTAGGAGAACCTAAAACTCCAAGAAGATGCCAAAATAGAAAGTTTCAGTAATTACTGACCTGAAAAAATGTCTCCCTACCTTGCTAAAATCCAAAGTTATTCCAGTTCAGTTTCCATCAATTGTTCCCTGAAGAGGCACATAAGTCATCCTAGGGGCAAGCAAAGGTGGGGCTCTTTCAGACTGCTGCACTGCATGGGATTCTTGTGTCCCTGGTGCCAGCCCTGTTAGGAGCATTCGACATATATGTGTTTGTGTGACACACCGTGGGAATCAGCAGCATGAATGATGACTCTTCCACCTGGATTTTGGAGCTGAGAAAGCCCCCACGAATGCTTATTTTATTCAAAATTTCACTTCAGTGCCTTGAGCCTACTCCCCACCACACTTACTCACCAGTCCCTAGAGAGTGAAAGTCACATAGGGGAACTGAGCTCACATCTAGCACATTAAGTCTTGTTTCCTTAAAAAGGCAAAAACTTGCAATTTACAAGTCAGTGTCACATGTTCAGCTGTAAGGAATAATGCTCTTCACCTCCTGTTAGCAAGCTAATTAATCTATCTAACAATTTTTTAGAAATTCCTAGAAAATGTAATAATGTTCTCCTGTTGCTGGGAGCTTGCAGCACTCCTCCAGCTAAACACAGACACTAGGCACAGGCAGACAACGCCAGCTACTGCAGGAGCCCCTGCCACATGTCCTCAGCCACACCTACAACACAAAGCATCAACACAGAAATATCACTGCACCCCTTGTGACCAGATGACTGCCCAAAAAAATTGCTACTAAAAGCACTACTCCCTGAGAGTCTGCTTTCCTGCAGCACTATCTGATTACTGC
>VZTA01017088.1:311319-430418 GCA_013398855.1 Mohoua ochrocephala
CACACCTGAGCTAAAGGTTCATTATATTCCCTGGCTCCATTGGCTGCTGCTGAGAGCTGATCTCAGTGAAGCTGCTCGACTGACTCCTGCATGGAACTCAGCCTAATGACTTGCTGGAAAAATGTCAATGCCCCAGAACTTTATCCAAGCCTGAACACAAGCCTTATCCAATAATCCCAACAGCTACAATTGATCTTTCCTTGTTTATTATCTGGTTAACTCACTATAAGCTATAATAAGACATATTGCAAGTGCATTGGGTTGTTTTATAGCTTCTCTGTAGAATGTCTTAATTAGTATTCCTGACATGCTTCGAACACAAGTAAAGTGACAAAAATATTGGCAGTATTTTGCCTTATGCAATATGATCATTCTTGTTCTCATGTGGCTCCAAGAAGCATTTTATGACTAAGTGCAGAAGAGGAGGAAGCACCTATGGCAAAAAGTTCCCTGGTTCTATAAACTGAAACTGATGGAAGGTCAAAAAATCTTTCAACTCTTGTGAACTCCTGTAGATATCTTTACAATATTGTCTTCTGTGTCCAACAAAAGCAACAACACATATACTTTAACCAGACAAATTACCACTCTTCTGTTTTAAACTGATACTGTCGTCATACGAGCTGTCGCATGAGCTCCTGCTATGGCCAAACTGCCTCTTTTTTTCTGTTCAGGAGTAAAGCTTTACAGCAATTAATAATGGTGCTGCCTCCATCACTTTTATCTCTGTAATTCTTTCTATGGTGACTTGACAGTGCTATTAATATTGACGATTTTCTGGTTTTGCCAGATGGTAGAAATTCAATGTAGACTTATTTTGCTTTTCAAAAGAATGCACACGTAGTTCCACACGTACTCTGACTTACTTTAATTAATGGTCTGTATAGCCTCACCATGGCAGAAAAAAAACAGTGTTGTCTAGGACTGTCCTTCCTAGATTACTTCAGACAGCAATAATTTCTAATGGACTGTGCATAATATCCTGTCCATTGTTCTTCAGTAACACTTGATGACTTAAAATATAACTCACAAAAACTATTGAGCAGCTTCATAATGAATTTTGCCTTAGTAAACTCCAAAATGGCAATATTTTCTCCTCTATGATCAGTATGCACGTATGGGAAAAAGGAGAGGAAGAGGGATAAAGATGACTGGGCATGAGTAAGAGAGATACCAAGCAGTGCACTTACCTGATCACAACAGTCTGCCCTGTTGTCTCCTTAAACTCTGCCCTGTTGTCTCCTTAAACTCTATTTCCATTTTGTTGACTTTGTTCAATTTTCTGAATATGAATAGGGCAATATGTATGTGATTTCCTACCAAAGTTAAAGTTGGATTACCAGTGATTTGGAGACCAAAAACTGAAAAACCCAGTAGTGGATCTGGGATACACAGAGATCGTGGGATTGTGGATGGACTTAATGTCTAGTTTGTGTGACTTTAAATCAATAAAGCTGGGCTAAAGCTGGCATGTCCGTTTGGAAAGCACAGTCTTGGTGAGCTGGCAAGGAGGAGCAGGATCAGGCTGTGGTTGATTCAAGTGCTGAGTGTGCTGGTGTGAGTGCTGATAAAGGCATCTACTCTCTGTCCGCGTTGGTGTGTGCTTGGCAGTGACTGTATTGGGCAGTGGCTTTTCTCATTTTTGGAGTTCACACTCAGCCTTGCTGTTGGATGAATCTGCCAAGGGGAACAGCAGAAAACAAGACAGGGGAGGGCAAGCCCCCCAGATCTTAAGTCATCCATATTTGGTTTCACTTAACAAGGTCTTGCCACTCCTGTTTTTTTCATGCCAAATCAGTAAATACTGTGGCACCCATTACCGCAGTGTAGCGTAACAGCACCTGTGTACAGTTTCCTACTCTATGCAGGACTTTCAGCTCTGTTTTCCTGTTTTCCCTTCCAGATTTAAGCAGCTCTCCAGGAGCTGACCCATTTCCTTATCTTGACTCCCAATGCTCCCCATTCTGGAAGGGTTTGTGTCAAGTACAGTGGCTGACCTAAAGGCACAGTGACTGAAGCAGCACTGTACCTAAATGTTGGCAGAAGAGCTCTGAAGAGTGGAGGGTATAGTCATCCATGAAATATCTACACTGGAAAATAATAAAGATCATTGATTATCCAACCTCTGACTGATCACCGCCTTGTCAACTAGACCATGGCACTAAGTACCATGTCCAGAGGTTTCTTGAATACCTCCAGAGTTGCTGATGGTGCCACCTCTCCGGACAGTCTATTCCAATGCTTAACAACCCTTTTCCTGAAGAAATTCCTCCTGATGTCCAATCTGAATCTCCCCTGGTACAGCTTGGTTGACAATACAACCTTATTCCTTTAGGAACCTGAACCCTGAACCTGAATCCTATTGAAAGTGAGCTAGCTCTGCATGTAGTCATCACATGTATCTTTGTCTCTGTGGTATAATTAATCCGAAACCTAAAAATCCGCCCATCAGAGGAAAGTTGCCTGGGCCTTATTTGCCAGTGGCTATAATTAATTCTGTTTGAGCTCAATGAGTGCCAATCAGTGCTTTGTCGGGAGAAGGACAGTCCAAGCCTTGCCTCTGCCCTTGCGAGTAACTTCTGGAGGCTGTTGTTGTGCAGCTACTTGCAACCACAAAACTTGCATAGTTTACACTTCCCTCAGAGAATATATAAGCTCTGCAAAATCATTAGTTAATTACAGACATCAGTTTCAAAATTACAGGTATAAATCCTTGAGTTAACACCCTTGATCATTAAATCTGAAATAGGATTTTAAGAGTTTAATTTAGTTTTTGCCATTTCTCCTGTCATGCCTTTTCCTCTGGCTGTCTTCTCAAGCAGTGAAAGGAGGCCAAGAGACCTGACTCTTTACTTTTATTGCTCCAACATGGTTTTGCCTTATTGGGATTGTGACATTTAAATCCTAACAAGCCATCTTCAAAATAGAGCGTAGAAACTTTTGCAATTATTATTTGCAAAACACTGCTTATACTGTAAGAACTTTGGGTACAAACAGTTTCACTGGGGGGTTTAGGTGATATCATAATAAGACCAGTAAAATATACCTTGTAGCCAAATTTAAGGTTTTCTTCAAACTTTTTGACTTCTCTCCGTCTTTGACAGAGCCGAATGAAGAGGGCTGTAAAAATTGGCAATTTTTTCTATATTTGTTTTTCCATGCTACTTCCCAACATAGGACTCCTGTGCTAAGTGGTTGCTTTTGTTGTTTTGTTTAGGCCGGTGTGTATTAGATATCTAGCTTTGATTTTCTTCACTGCGTCACTTTGCTGTGAAGGTGTATGAATATTTCATTGTCACATTTTAATTGGAAAGCTGACTCTTGTCGATAAACACCACAGATTTAAAGCACTGAATATATTTAAAGGACTGCTGACAAAAATCTATATATTTAAGTCATTGGAATGATCTTATGTTTAGCTCACCACTTGTGATATCATGGTGATATCAATGGAACTGCTCCATGACCATCAAGCACATGTGAGTCCTACAAATAGTTCTTTTCATTACTAGTGTTTCAGCAATGACATCACTATTTTAAAAATGGGAAAATATGGCAACAGAGCTACAAAAAAAACCCAGCAGGAGACCTGGGTTTCAGTCCCAGAAATGCTGTCCAATTACACAATTTTTTTTTCTTCTATCTCTTTCCCATTAGCTCTCCTAGTGTATTGCCTCAGTAAAGAACATGAGCACTCATTTTTAGGAAGCAAGTGCTGGCATGCTGATAATAAGCCTCCTTTTATATTAAACTTTTAATTTGACAAAAGTGTCATTTAATGACTTCAACACTGAAACATGAGCAATTACCAGGACAAGCCTGTTATTTGAGGTACAGCAAACTATAAACAAAAATGCTTATGCTATTAGGAACCTTAGTTACACCTACCTGAAAAAAAAGTAAGTTGCACAGCCAGTTAGTCATAGAAACATATTCAATGCATCTATTATTTTAAACCTTTACTTATGTTAAAATACCTTTTTTAAAAAATTTATTAAGAGTTAGGTTTTCTTTCTCTCCTACAAAATTGAAGAATTGGACTGGTCCACTCTTACACTGCTTTTCCTATTTCTTTCATGCTCGAAATAATTTCTTGCCATATTATGTTCATTTAAATGAGGAATGTAATGAGACAGTGATACTTCCCTTTGATATTTTTAATTATCTGCTTTGAAAGTAATTAAGCAGGGAGAAGGGAATGTGGAAATCTTTTTCCTATGAGACAGCAGACCAGGTAGAGTAGTCTCTGTTCTGCTTGCTGGAGAATACCGTCTGCATGTTGAATTATCACCAATGTGCCCTGGATGCAATGCCCAGAGACGCAAAGACATCCATTCACACCCAATAAAATCTCAGGTAGAGAAACAAGTCTCCACTAGCAGTGAATAAATGTGATTTTATGTGAGGACAAAACACTGCTGTTCCTTCATCATTAACTATCGCACTGCGTGCCAGGCAAGGCGCAAAGATGAAGCTCGGGGTCAAGGTCACAAAGAATCGTCTCCTTTTTGGGCAGCAAAAGCCCACATCGGTCACAGTGCCCAGGCTGCTGGTCCCTGCCACTGAGCCAAGGTGTCATCCTTGCCCTGTGGGTCAGGTGAATGAAGATTCCCAGTGGCTCCATCTTCGCACTCAGGGAAGGAGGGTTGTGCTTGGTTTACAGCCAGGACAGCGCTCCTTTCGCAGTCTCCATTGGGTACTCAGTGCCCCAGCAAAAAGTGGGTGCTGAGTTGGTGAGTCTTTGCCCCTGCTCTGGAGCTTGTCAGGAGTAAGAGAGAAGAGTATAAGAGATAGGAGCAGTAGAAGGGGATTTGCCAGGATTGGTGGAAACACATGGTACTACATGGGAGTGTCAGTTTTCCTCTGTAACTGATGGGAAGAAAATGAGACCAGAAAACGATGAAAAGAAAACACTCACCTTGCTTTCATTCCTTGTATTGAATTCTTGGAAAGAGGTCTGTAATTTATTCTTCAGTGTTAGGAGCTCTTATTAAACATTTAAATTCCAGAGGCAGAGTGCCAAACTCCATCCACATTAACTCACAGGGTTAGCAGAGCAAGAATCCGAAGGACTTTTTGATGTGGGAAATGTCTTCATGCGGGTTTTGTTGGTAATTTCATCCACCATTATATTGCAAATCACTCAGTCTTACTGAGCAACCTTACACGGGGGAATGTCTGAGCAGAAGAAACTTGTTCTGGACAGAAGTCATCGCTCACATCCAGGAAACAACACTCCCAAACTTCACGTGTGAAATGATGGGCACAATGCTGATAGTTGTATCTCAGGCCTTGACTCTCACAACAGACATTTCTGTGAAAATCCCAGCTCAGGGTATTGCAGCAGTCGAAAAGCACAAAAAATTCTAGGAAAACAGAGAGGAGCAGAGAAAGTTTTTCTTTCCACAATATGAATCCAAGGTTTAACCATGTGTTGAGATTGTTTTTCAAGTTCTTTTGTCCCATAGGAGCACTAGAACAATATCATCAAAGGCATTAAACGGCAGCTCCCTCATGAGGACTACTTGACTCTCCTGGGGCTTTTTACTCTGGAAAAGAGACATTGAAAGAGAAATACATAATTGTCTATGAGAAGTGACACAGAGAGTGAGAAAGGGAAAAGTGCTTGTTGTCTCCACCAAAGCAAAAGTGAGAGGCATCCAACGGCACTAACAGCAGTCAGGCTCAAAATGAGCAAAAGACTTCGTGTAACACACAGTGGCATCCTGGCACTCCTTGCCAAAGCATGGTCATGTGGCTCCAAGGGGAAATTATCAAGTGTTTGGAAAAGAAACCTACTGAGGATTAATAAATATGCAGATATGTCATTTGTCTTAGGTCAAGAAGTCACTGACCTTAAAGTTTGAGTTGTAGAGTGGAGGAGGAGGAATTGCATATATTTTTATTCCTGTACTTGTTCTTCCCCAGGCTTCTACTTTTGGTCAATGTTTGAGCACGGATACTGTGCTAGGTTGATTTTTGCCCTGACCCAGTTAAGTCTGCTCTTATGTTCTTAACCTTTCTTACAGATGCCAAATTACTAAAATCCCCATAATACTTTTAGCAGCACATTCTGCAACTTTAGGTGAAGAGCTGCTGCCTCCCTGGCTGTGGGATTCTGCATATCAGGCATGGCTGCTCCTGAGGCAATAGAAGTAAAGGGAAGGCAAAGGCCAGGATACAAGATGAAAGAAGGCTGAGGCCTGTGACTGGGATGCCAACCTGACCTTTATGCCTGGATACAGCCTGGCTGGCTTTTGAGGCTTTTAATGGAGGAAAAAACCAATTCATTTGAGGACTTGAGCTACCCATAGTCTTTTCTGCAACCAGTCCATCTCCTCATAGACATACATACAGTGAGTTTTAAGCAGTGACTCAAATATAAACAACCAGTATCTTAGATGGTGAGGTAAAATTGGAAACAAATTTCTGTGCATGAGAACTCTGAATAGAATCTGTGCTCATGTAGCCTCTGAGAGAAGCTGCCGCAACCAAGGAGCCTCTTATAGATTCATAGAATCATAGAATGGTTTGGGTTGGAAAAGACCCTAAAGATTATCTAGTTCCAACCCCCCTGTCATGAGACACCTTCCACTGCACCAGCTTGCTCAAAGCCCCATCCAACCTGGCTTGAACATTGCCAGTTATGAGGCACCCACAGGTTCTCTGGGCAACCTGTTCCTGAGTGTCACCATGCTCACAGTAAAGAATTTCTTCCTTACATCTAATCTAAACCTGCCCTCTACAGCCTAAAGCCACTACCCCTTGTTCTCCCTCTGCAGGGCTCTTGTAGCCCCCTTTAGGTAGTGTAAGATACTATAAGGTCATCCCAGAGCCTTCTCTTTTCCAGGCTGAACAATCCCAGCTCTCTCAGCCTGTCTTCATAGCAGAGGTGCTCCAGGCTCTGATCATCTTCTGGGCCCTCCTCTGGACTCACTTCAGCTGGTCCACAGAATCACAGAATGGGTAAGGTTGGAAAGCACCACAGTGGGTTACCTGATCCGAGCTCCCTGCTCAGGCAGGGTCATCCTAGAGCCCATGGCACAGGATTGCATCCAGGCAGTTCTTGAACACCTCCAGTATGGTAGACTCTACAGCCTCTCTGGGTAATCTGTTCTTCATATCTTCATGTTGTGAGCCCCAGAGCTGGACACAGTAGTCTATTTGGGGTGTCACAAGAGTGGAGTAGAGGGGCAGAATCACCCCACTCAACCTGCTGGTCACACTTCTTTTGGTGTAACCCAGGATACAATTGGTTTTCTGGGCTGTGAGTGCATATTGCCAGGTCATGCTGAGCTTCTTATCCACCAACAACCTCAAGTCCTTCTTCTCAGGGCTGCTCTGAATTTGTCCTCCCCTCAGCCTGTGTTTGTGCAGGGGATTGCCCAGACCTGTGTGCAAGAGCTTGCACTCGGCCTTATTGAATTTCATGAAGTTTGCACAGACCCACCTCTCAAGCCTGTCGAGGTCCCTTCTCACATCTGTGAATGAGTGTGACCTCACTCAGGGTTATTTCCAGGTGGTCCTTGGCAGATGTACATCAGCACTAGGTCAATTACCTGTGTTGCTCCTTTCGTTTCGTGCAAGAAAGGAGGGATGAATTCACCTCTCTCAAAATAGCTCCATCCATTCCCTGGAGCTTTTGACATTCCTCACAGCCAGCTAAAGTAGACTGTGGGAAACAGCCATGCTGCTGAGACTTTTTACCATCTTAAATGACTAAGAGATTCATCATTAGGCATGCCCCGTCATTTTCACACTGTGAATTTCGAGATTAAGCATTGATATGCAAGACTAAGGACTCTCAGACTTCATCTTCCCCTGGACATTAATGCTCCACACACTTTCTAAAGCCTGCTCTATCAGGCAGTGGCATCTGACCCTGGTCATGGCTAAACGACTCCTCATGATGGGCAGAGATAGAAGCAAAAAGAAGTGAGCTTTGCCACAGCTTGCTGCGTCTGCATCCAATTCCCGGTGCACTGCTGCTATTATTTTTAAGTGGTCGAATTTTAATCTTGTTTTCTATAGCTCTAAACAGCAAATATACTTGAAAACTGCATTTTGATTACCTTAATTCAGCCCTGCAATTTGACTTTTGCAATTTCATTTTATTCCTCAAATAATGCTTTTAACTCATTTCTGTTTATTTGTGGATCTCTCACAACACTGCTTCCTGCAGGATTATTTACTTTTATTTATTCATTTATTCATTTATTTAGGGCATAACTCGGAAAATGATCTAGCTATGGCTAAATGCAGTTTTCTTTTAGGTCCCCCACATCTCAGCCTGTGATTTCTTGTCAGCACTCTCAAATTGAACTGGATGGATGCTCACTTGAGAGAAATCTGAAAGCACCAGGGAGTGGTAGGTTTGGGGACTCAGTGAATAGTACTGAATTAGCACCAAGCCACTGTTTCCAGGCAATGCTGAATATACCATGTTGTTAAAGGTGCTTAAAAGAATCAGCTTCTATTTTCATTTTTTTTTCTTAAGTGAAGCTGATTTATTTGCACTATGTAGACTAGGAAAGGATGTGTACAGAGGTGCCGAACAGAATGAATTTATTGGGGTGTTCTCTATTAGTAATAACACAGTAACGGCCATAAAATGCTTAGAGAATTTGATCATATTATTAACCAATATTAAGACAGTATAATGAATCACTTCAACACTGTGAAAGGTCAGAATTAATCTTGCACCCTTTATCTTCACCCAGTTTCTATGTGAGTTTAACACAGTACCATCTTCCCCCAGCTTCAGCTGAAATTGCCTCAGGAAGCTCTAACCAGGTGGTCTGGAAAAATATTCAGAGATGATCCAGTTGCACACACCTGGAAAGCTGGTAGGAAAATAAATGAGTGATGTCAAAGTCCTTTGCTGTCCCCATTATTGTTAGCGTGGTAAATTGTGTCCACCAGCACTGTAGGGTCTGCCAGCAGCCCAGGGAGCACTCCTTAGGTCCTGAGAAGTCTTTTTTTTTATTTTTGGTTTGCACTACTACAAGCAAGCTATAGCAGCTCGGTGATGGCTAGGGCTGCAGCCAGGACCAGAGCATGTTCTGATGGGTGTGGAGATGGTCTTCAGCTGGGGAAGAAGGATTCCATCTCACTGGTCTTGTGCTCTGATTGATTTGACCGTCAGTGTGACAAAAATCCAGTGTGAGAGAAGCCAGCTCTTGTTGAGAGTGACAAACAGAAACCCTCCAGGCAGAGACAGAGTAAGCATCTTGCTGGTGCCTGATTTTGTCTCCAGGTAGGAGCTAAGTTGATCTAGGACTCTCAGCAGTTTGGAGTGACCACTGTTAATACCTGGTCATCTCTGTTCTGTTGCTTCTCTGAGCTTGCTCATAATGATTTCACCTAAAGAGATGCTTCTTTTGCACAGCAGGTAGCCCTGCTGCTCCAAGATGGAGAGGTCTCTGAGCTGTCTCCTTGCTCCTTGGCAAGACTCATTTAATGCTTTCCCACTTGTCTACTTTCCTGTGTTCTCTACTGCTCGTATTTGTCTTGTTTTGATGCATCCATACTGACAACATGCTGCTTTGGGGAAACTGTCCAGTTTAGAGGTGAGAACAGAAACCTGGAATAGAATGGCACAGGTACTAATCTAGCTCTGGCAAGACCTTGCTCTTGGGTGAATCATTAAATGTCATTGTGCTATTTTTTTCCTTCCAAGTGTTAAGAGAAAATGACAAATTCCTGACATAACTATTAGAGGTATTGTGAGGCTTATTACACCACAGATTTTTAAAGTGCTCTGAGATTGGGAAGTGGAAAAAACATGTTAAAAAGTCAATTAGTGGTATCAATTGTGCTGTTTATTATTAGTATTATTTAATAATTAACACCCGTATAAATTCATTGAGATATGTCAACTTCATTTGCCAGCATTAAAGAACATTAGACATGTAATGCAGGAAGGTACTGCAGTAAAAAATGTCCTTTCCAACTAAGCATTATATTGTTCATGAAAGCAAACTACTGTTTGCATGAAAAGGGCTGGGGTATTATGCTGTGTGTATGAGACCCTCACAAGCAATTACCACATTCTGTATAAAGGTTAACAGCAGGCTCAACTAAGAATCTTAAAGGGAAGGGAATTACATTATTCAAGCAAATTTATTATCAATAGAGCACATAGCATGATTTGTGTGAACCGCTGTTGCTACCATCAGTCTGCATTTTTTTTGGTTTTGGTATTTTTCATAAAATTTATATGATCACAATACTGACCATACTTCTCTAACATAAATGCTCTTGGGTAAAGAGCTGAGGTTAATGATATCAGTCTTTGATTCAATCTGTTATACCCAATTCTTCATTTATGGAATGAAGAGAGGAACAAAATCATGCAGAGAGAAAAATATTGTAAATCTGATATTTTCTGAGGATTTAAATTTAGCCTTCCTCCTTAAAAGTAACTTTCAGGTTTCTATTTTTCTTATTTTTACTTAAATCTGTTTATAAATGCTTGAGATTTAAACAAGTATTTCATTTGATGCCAATAAACTTGTTAAAATTTTATTGTAGAATCGATAGTAGGTCAGGTTGCAGGTTGTACAGCTTTATAATAAAAAAGATTATATTTTAGATTATAGAGATTGCAAAGCCTTTCCTATTATAACTGCAGAAAGACACATTTGGAATTTTGGGAAGAATTATGCTAATGAACTGCTTTGTTTCCAACAAGATCCATCCTGCCATTTCAGAAGCCTCCACAGGAGTCTCCATGAAGCAGAGAAGAGACAGTTTAAAACCATGCTCTATCCTTTTTTCCTTCACACAGGGTTGACATTAGATGCCTGTAAAAATTTGCTCTTGAACAGCACTTAGTAAGGAGTAGTACTTTCCTATTTGTTGATAAGATAGATGATTAGAGAGCCTTCAGCTGCTGTGAGGGCCAGAACTGAACGTCCATAGACAGCAAACCAGTCCTTAAAAGGGAACTCGCTGTGCACAACACAAGCATAAGATTTACATATCATTCAAACACTCGGTTAAGCCTTATCTCTGCTGCTATAAATAATCCAAAGACTTTGAACTGATGGACTAAAGAGGGATGAATTTAACCCGGAGTGAATGAAGAAATCAGGATCAGCAGAACTCATGTATATCTAAGTAACAATATCAAATCGATCTCATCCTTTCCCACTGCACTCCTGAGCCCACCTATTCTCACTTCCCTCTTTACATGGTATTAGCTCTTTCAAAATAAAGAGATGGAACAGACTCTTGGTTTCTCTTACTGCCTACGTATGTGTCCTCAGGGGTTCAGATCATCATGATTAATATATTGATTACTATTTTTAATCTTTCATGATAATCAATTACAAATCCCTTTGCTTCCCTTGTTAAATGAGACATGCACATGCATCCCTTTGAAGCAGGATTTCCTTTAATTGATTTTTTTTATTAAATGTTGGATAGTCTGGGGAATAACCCCACTAAAATAAATATCCTTTAAAGATTGTGTCTCCCTTAATCCATACAAATTACGTGAAGTGAGAATCTTCCTCCCAGTCCTGCACAATGGAGACAGTTTGATTTTAGTAACCTTAGCTTGTCATAGGTTTGAAGACTAATGCCTGCTGAAGAAGGATGCTTTCCACAGGACTGCCTACAATGTCCTTGCCAGCATCAAAAAAGAGTTCACCACAATTATCGTCGCTACAATGATTATCAAGAAAGAACGATTAATATGACAGCTAAAAAGTGCAGCCCAATTTCCATAGGTTATATAAATACAGATAGTAGGAGCATCTGCTGATAAATTGTCTCTGTTCAACACGAAGCATTAACTGAGTAGGTGCATGTTTACTCTTTGCTGAAGTTAGAAAGCAGAGTGGTGATTTTGTTTTATACCACAACGCAGCAACAAATTTGTAATTTGTGTCTGGATGCAAAAACAGAAGGGCAGAGCCCTGTCTGATGCAAACAGGGCTCTTCGTGTTTCCAGAGAAGCCACACAAGGGATCTAATCCCTGGTCTCCTGTCCAGCATACAGAAGCTGCATTTCATTAGTAAATGAAAGGAGGTTGGGTCTTAACTCCTGAGTTTAGTAGGTTGGTTTGGTTGTTCAGTTGGTTTTTTGTTTGTTTTTTTTTTCTACAGATATCCATGAGTGATATTCTGTACTTGTAAGGCTGAATTCAGTTTCTGGAAATTCTGCATCCCAGGCACAATGTGCTCCAGGGTCTCAGTCTAACCTGAGGCTGTTTCAGACTACAGACCAAAGACATGTCTCAGCAGAGATTTTTGATGATTATGGATTCCAATAGCAAACAATTGGCTTTTTAACTTTATTTAAATACATTTTGGTAAAATATCTAAACCTAAGTAAAATATCTAAGGTATCTCAGTGGACAGGGTGAGTACAAGAATAATGTTAGACAAGAGAAAAAAAAAAGGAGTTGTTTTTCTTCTTTCAAATTTGTTTTACAAAAACTGCAGCAGATTAAAAGGAGTTGTTTTTTCTTCTTTCATATTTGTTTTTCAAAGGTGCTTTTATCTCCTTTCAAATTATAATTTGTAACCCTTTGACTTGCTGTCACAGAGATGTGTGCCATTCATTTGGTGGAGAAGCCCAGATCAATGAATTTGACCTTGTCAGCAATGTCTGGTAGGTTGGTGCTCCATCAAAGAGCAGACTTAAGCAAAAGAGATAGCTGGGTACCAGAGGCACATATCTGATCAGACTCAGCCATGAACTAAATGAACAGACTGGGAGAAGCTGGGGTGACCTACCCAGATTTTTAGCAGTGCAAAAATACAGGAAAAAATACAGCCTACAACCCATACTGTGAATCAGAACAGGAAGTCATCAGAGAGGGCTGGTCTCAGTATTGCCCTTAAACCTCTCCCCACTATCACCAGCTCTGCTAAAGTTGGTTTTCTACCCCAGGGAAGAAATTTTTTCTCATTCTAATAATGGCAATGGAAATAGAAAAATGACAAGACTAACACAAGTGTATGCAAAGAAATTTGCAGGCCAAACCCAGTTGTGGAAAAAGCAGTGCTATTTGAATCACAGAACTGTATAGGCTTTCACAAAATATCAGCCGTCATCCATCAGTAGAAACTCCTGAAGGAAATGTTTGGCATTTGACTCCCTGATGTCTGTATGTGTGCATGTGTGTGTGCGTGATGGAGAAAGAAAGGAGGAAAAATAATCCAATAAAATGTTTATTTTTCAGGAATGCATATTTTCCTCTTCTTTGAAAAAGGGTTCCAACCTCTGTGAGCTCTGATAGAAAACAGGTGTCAGCAGAACTAGGATGAGGTTCCTCACCCAGCAGCCATCACTGGCACCCCCACAACCACCTTCAGCACCTTTCACCCCACGTCAGTACCATCTTTCTCATCTCCCTTCAAACGGCTCAGAGAGGCACACACTGGACTCCAGGCTCCATCATGTGATAAAGAAGCACAGAGTCATGGATAGAAATCAAGTCTTTTTCTGAAATAAATTAGTTCATTTCTACTGTTGGTTCTTAGGAGGTTCATGCAGGCCAGTGCATGCCAGTCCATGCACTGTTTCAGGGTGACATAAGTCACTTCCTCAAATCTATTTGTTCTCTTGGCCTGACTGCCTAACTTTCCTGTTATCTACATCTTGGTTTTATCCTCAAAAAGTCTCTGATACACTATCAGAAGTGTCAGCTAGTTCTCAGCTTCACCTAAGGAGCCTGGCTTATTTTATTATTTTTGTTTTATGAGACAGGACACAGCTTATAACAAACCCCACTTTTTTTTCCTTTTGTTTTTCCTTTTGTTTTTCCTTTTGTAGCTTCTTTTTCCTTAAGTGAATTCATTGGCATTGCAATGAGCCACAATGCCACCCCAGAAAGAAGTGTCCTCTGCAGCTGGATCACCACCAGCAGGACTTTCCTCCTGGAGTCTCACCCATTCTGCACTGACAGGTGAAATCTAGAGAGCCAGGAGCTTCCAAAGCCCCATGAACTGAATGACAGGTATCACTGACAGACCCTCTCACCCTCTCACCCCTCAAGACCTTTGCCACTGCACAGGGGCCTGGGAGGGAAGGAACTAAGAAGAAAAATTCTTACACTGACAAAACTTCTGTCTTTTTCGTTGACTCGCTTCCCTTGGTTTTCTGTTGTTCTCCATTTTCTTTGCAATAAATATCAAAGTCATTTTGATATAAAATTTTGTCTGTATATAGCCTCTTGTGGAATTCATAGTGATGCTTGTAGCTCTATTACCTAAACAGCTTTGAAAACCTCATTCTATGGACCAGTAGGATGTCAAAGTTTGACGTGGCTGTGAGAAATATACAAATAATTTTAGATTTCCCCCCAAAATTGCAGTGAGTGGGAGTGAGGAACGCATGAAAACAACAGGCTGGTTTTTAAACTAATGACATTTTATCATTGCAAACGACAGCTCTTCCACCCACAGTATTTGGTGGCCTATGGCTTTTTTTCCTAAATAAAGTCTCATATAAAGTCCTTTTCCTTCTAAATAAAAAAAAACCCAAACACAAATACTAACTGGGTGAAGAATGGATTGTGATCAGCCCTGGGGAAAAGGATCTGGACTTCTCTGGGTAAGCTGTTCTAGTGGTGCCTTAAGACCCTAGAAATGAAACAACACACTTTTGAGATGCTATTGGTATAGGAGGCAATATAAAGGCTGGTCTTTTTTGGAGGCCTCCAGGGGCAGATATGGAAAAATGCCCAAATGCTCACCCCCACATGGGGTCAATACAGTTTTGTAAGTTTAGCAAATTAACATAACTGACAAGAATCACTGATTAGAAGCATAAGTCATGAAGTAATTCCCCGTTTTTGGTTCCACGTCAGGTTACCCAGAGAAGTTATGGGTGCCATCCCTGGAAGGGTTTAAGACCAGTCTGGATGGGGCTTCAAGTGATCTGGTCTAGTGGAAATTGTCCCTGCCTGTGGCACAAGGTTGGAACTCGGCAATCTTTAGGGTTCCCTCCAACCCAAACCATTCAATGATTCTGAGAAAATATGGATGTTCTTCAACTGAAAAAAAAGAACAGTAAAGACAGATTCATAGTTTAGAGGCTGGCACAGGACACAGAAATCAGATTCCTTCACTGGATATCACTTCAGCTAGTACTGGTGCAATAGCTATAGCTTCAGGTAAGCAAAGGGAATTCTGTACAGTTCAGACTCCAGATCTATGTGCCGAGGGTCGTCATCTGCATGTGGTCTTCATCACATAGACTGGAGTAACTAAGAGATGTTAGTTAAGACTGGAATAAATGGGGATCTTGTCAGAAGAAAACCCTTACCGCTATCCATCTTGCCCTTACTGAGGCTAACGATAAGTTGCGACCATTAATTTTTAATATCTTAATCACTGACACAGTACCCTGATGCCCATGGTTTGCAATTACCTCATCCATCTCCTCCTTTGGAATGTCCCTTGCTCAAAAAAACCATCATGCCCTTCTGAGGGCCAGCACAACCAGTGACGGGATGCATTGACAGAGATGAAAAGGGAGAATTGCTCTGTGCTTGGCTGTCTGGGTCTAGTGTTTCGGGTCAAACATTTCCCAGCTATTGGAGACATGATCAAAATGACAAAATGCCCAGGAAATGTTGGTGTTACAGCTGACACTCCACATCCTGCCTGCTGCCACACAAATGCACGCTGTCATTAGAGATATGAACTCGGGAGCAAAAGCAGGGGTAAGGCATTTAGAATCTCCTGGCTTTTGTCAGTTTGCATCAAATCTTTTGTTTCACTGGCAATATTTACATGAAATGTAGATTTATCTATTTTTGCACTGAATTTCTTGCTGGTTCCTAAAGCAAAATCAAACCATTCATGGAGGGTTATGAAACATGCAATGCTTTCCCAGGAGATAGCCCATTCTCTCTAGGAATATCTTGTTTTGGCTCCTGCAAATGCATATTTAAATCCACTTATACATGTATTTATGCATTTTTTAAAATCTTCCTTTTTGGTCTATTAAATACATTTTCTGGGTCAGGCTGTATCTTCATAGCCCCACTCTGCACCAATCACCAACCTCAAGTAGCATTTCCTTCCTATATCTGCGTTTCCTAGCAATCTGTGATATCAAACATTCATCTTTGAGATGTCACAGCAGGATTGAGTCAACATTTGTTTAAAGCCACTGGAAGTAGTTCTGACAATTAGTAGAAACAGCAAAAGAAATTCCGTCAGGCACACATGGAGCCAGCAAGCGCGAAGCATACAGTAAATTTGTCATGCAAGCCTGGTGAACTTTAGAGCATTTCCCACTGCGAAAGCTCTGTCTTCTTTAGTTAAATGAGAGAGAATCAGCTTGACACTTTGATTAATATGAACATGAAGGGGCTTTAAAATAATTAGCAACTCTGCACCTCACTCCACCTATTGCATTTGAGGTCCTCGGAGAACTCCAGGAACAGTCACTCGTGTCCGGTAGTGATGCTGCTACCAGTTCATCCTCATTTCGGAGGTGGGATTGTTGAGACGCAATGGATGTGGTGTGACCAAGGTTGCAGGAGCCTAGGAGAGATTCTCAGGGACCCAGGGACATATTACTAATTGGTTATTGCTCTTCAGACTCATTCCAAATGAATCCTTTTATTTTTTCCAATATAGTTTTTAAATAGGACTATTCACTTTAGGGACCGAAACATTCCTCCTTCTATCATTATTTGTCCAGATAATGTCAGAAAACTGCACCTCTTCACCCATTTCCCTTCATCTGTTGAATGATAATAACTCACTTGGCTTTCCTCGAAAATTGCCTGTTGTTATCTCTGAAAAATTAGAGTTCATCACACCATCAGGATTCCATTTTTGCTTTTCTCCTTCATAAAGACATGCTAGAATTTATTTTAAATTACTGTTGCAGCATTCCTTTGTAATGGCAAGGGGCTCATAGAGTGTTGCCCTCACAAACAGAGCTGAGGAGGGGGAATAATGATATTGCACTGCCAAAATTCCCCTTCTCTGCAGCACTTCACAAGGCCACTGTGCCTTTTGTACTTTCTTCCACGATGCTTTCATAGCATGGGGTGCAGATGTTGTATTTACATAATGCCTGAGCAAGAGCTTTAGTTGCCCTTCAGAAAGGAAGAGACAGAGGCAAAGAGGAGGTGCAGAGCTGAAGGATCACGGCTCTTTCTGAGAGGAAAGCAAACTTGGTGTCTTCCCATGCTGCACTGAGGGCATAACTCTCACTATCCTCACGTAGCTTCTAGCCCAGGGCACAGCAGACACTCCTTTCCTTTCTTTGCTAGAGGTACCACTTCCATCCAGGTGTGGGAAAGACAGAGGGATCTGCAGCAGAGGCAGTAGCACCTCTGCA
The DNA here is from genome assembly GCA_013398855.1 of Mohoua ochrocephala. Taxonomy (NCBI): domain Eukaryota; kingdom Metazoa; phylum Chordata; class Aves; order Passeriformes; family Acanthizidae; genus Mohoua; species Mohoua ochrocephala. The sequence continues at coordinate 328,640 of VZTA01017088.1, forward strand.
TGGCCAGCTGCTGACCCTCATGAACGAGAGGGGTAGTGCAGTGCCTGTTGGGAAGCCACACCTCAAAGGGATTTGAGGAGGCTGTGAAGGCACAGCTGATGGCCTTAACTGCTCTGATGTCTGGCTCATAGGGCTGGGTTTTTTGCTTTGTATTGTACCCTGGGATCACTGAAGTACCTGCTGGCAGCCATTTCCTCTGTGCCTGACAGAGAAGACATGCTGCTCTTTTGTGGTGGCTTGGCTTTCATTTGTTCTTGGGTTTTTGCTCTCCAAATCAAAAGTAAAAGCCTGTCTTATTCTTAAATAATCTCCTTATACTTTCCTTATTGAATATCTTACTACAGACAAAAGAAAATTTTCAGGAATTGCTTAAAAGCATCCTGGCAGTGAAATACAGCTTTGTTTTGCTTTGCTTTCTTCAGGTAAAGTGTTTTCAGTTTTGTGTGTTATACTTACAGATATAAATAAATATATGGACTATCCTGAAAAATTAAGACAGGGATTTGAAGCCTCATACTACTCACAGGTGTCAGAATCCCTCATGATAATATCTGAGGAAGAAAAAAATGTAGGCAGAAAGCAGAAAAAATGCATAGTTGTAATATAGGTTAGCATCCTACATCTTCAAATAATTCTACTGAATTGCAGCAGGGTCCTATTCAACAGGAGCGAGGGTAGGGAAATGTGCCTTGAAAAAGTGGCAGAAGGGTGCAGACACACAAGACACAGAGTAGACTGGAGTTGATCAATGGGTGGAAGCTGTGAAATGGATCCACAGAAGGAAAAGATTTTGTTGGATGTTTTGTCACAATAAGTGATTTTAGTCTAAAGACTCTTTTGCTGCCCTTGTAAATAAGAGGTCAGTGTTGGTGGTCAGAGCTTTCATTTTCAGATATATCTCCTGTCTGTTGCGCCCAGAAAAAGACCACCTGGTCACACAGCAACTAACTTGTCGCAATTTTCCCAAGATGTTAACTTTAACTTGTGGAAGTATTTCGGTAGCCTTGGGATCACGCCTGCTCTGCCTCAGGAAGAGACACGATGATAACACAAGAATGTAGTACATAGCTCAACACTATCTGTGTGAATTCCAGATCAGAAGGGAATAAGAATCTCAGGAGAATACCCACCAAAGGTTGAAGGTTTGATGTCCTGAGAAAGACCCCCTGCCTGCTGCCTCTTTACAATATCAGAAGGAAGCTGCATCCTGACATACAGGTGCAGGGACAATGCTATTTGCACTCCTTGCTCCAGCTTGCCACTTCATCAGACTGAACTCGCCCACAGTAATGCTGCCCGAAGTACCACCTTCTCCCATCTCCTTCTCCCTTAGTGGTGGACTCAGAAAAAAATATTTTATGAGGCTTCATCCTCCTCATTGTGTGCAGGTTAACGTGGACAACCTGATATGCACATGGAGCTCAGCAGTGCTGCACATATGGATGCTCACAGGCAGGTGGTGTGGGAGACACCAGGGCAGTGCTGTCCTGCAGTATCCTATGTGCACTCATTTTATTATTTCTCTCTAAGACGAAGAAATGTTCCCTCCCTGATTTCCTGTCCTCTCTCTCCCCATCCATTCAACTCATCAATGTGTGCATTAGAAATAAATCCAGAAATGCCCTGCCCTTGTGCAGGCTTGAGTCATGCTGCTCATCCTCGTCCAGCCATCCCTCAGGAGGAGGGTTCGTCATGCAGGAGTGACAGCTGCCAAGTTTGCCAGTGTCACCGGGTTCACATGTTCCATGACAACCCACCTTCTGAAGATAAACAAGGTGGCTCACACCTTAGTCCAAGAGGGCCCAGAATCAGGGACAGACTCCAAAGCCCTGTGTCTTCTCACAGGAGAGCGCTGCTGGGACTGGCGTGTTCCCTTCAGCACCTGTGTATTTTTCAGTACCCAGGATCACTATAAGCAAGTGCTCAGAGTGGCCAAGCCAGAGTGGCTTCATTCACTTGTTTCAATAAAGCACTTCAAATGTAGCTGTAAGGGAGCTTCCCTGCAGTTATTTAATTCCTTCTAAGGCAAATGGCCTCAGTGCTCATCTCTCCTCATTGCTGAATAGTACCCAGAGCTGTTACAAGTGCCTGAAAGGCATTTCCCCACCTAAATAATTCAACACTGATCTTGCACATGTGGTGTCTAGAAGGCTCACAGAAAGGGAGTCCTATGCTTGTCATCTGTAGGACTTTTCATGCTCTTTCAAAGCCTGTGTCTATAGATTTCTTCTGAAATCACTGCTGGGCCAAAATGAGAGGGTGCTATTGGATTGCTCAGGGAATCAGAGAACAAATGCCGATCTGTTGTTTATCTCACTTGCTGTCTGGATTTCAAACCCGTATGAAGAGGAGTAGGGGTTTGCAGGACTGTTTCTAGTGGGGCTGACAGCCAGGCTGGCACAAGCTGGCACCGGAGCTGACCCTTCCAGGTGGCAGCTTCGAGCACTGTCTATGAACCGTGGAGACCATATGGGTTTTTTTCACTCAGATGTTTTTTTCCTAGAGTCACGCTCAAGTTCACCAGAGAAAGTCATTGCAGGGTTAGCTGATTCGCATCCACCTTTTCAGGTCTGGAAAGTAGGTGTCCATCTGCAAGGCCTTGCAATTATCAGCTTATATATCAAGCTCAACTGCCAGTCCATGCATGAAGCTTGCTGACTTATTTTCAGAGCAGTACATTGTCCAGATTCACTGCCTGGAAATCCCTGCTAGACTTCTCATTTCTTCATGTCTTTCAGTCCTGTTCTCTTTTCGTCCATTTTTTCTTTTCTCCTGCCTAGATCCTGAGATGCTGCAATTCCTTAAGGCTACTTTTCCCATGATATTTGTTCCTTTAGCAGCTTTCATCAGAGAAGTCTGTGATTAACTTTTTTAGACTATCTTTTCTGAGTTTTCTTCTTTCACCAAAATGTAGGCAGCCTTCTAGTGGAAGGTCAAATATGATGGCAATGTTCAGTGGCACAAAAAGTATAAAATTGTTGAGAGGGAAAAAGAAAACAAAATGGAACCTTTCCATAAGAAATGCATGTCTCTTAAAACACACTATACCACTGCTGTACACTAACTAGACAGCAAAGAAGAGGGAACCTTAGACCTTCCTTCAAATGAAAATAACTCCTTTTTGGTGACAAAATTATATTTTCTCTTAACCGTATGGTTTTGTTTTAAGCAGAAATAGAAGCAGCAGTAAACAGTTTATCTAAAACAGTTTAATTAAAATGTTAAATACCCTTCCTTAGAGAAATCTTCTTTTCCAGCAATAAAACCTCACTACAGAGTTAATTATTAAAAGTAATGTATTTGCTTCTCTATGTCTGTATATAAGAGATTAACATATTAATGGGAATGTAATTATGTTATAAAACTCCTTTTTTATTTGCACTGGGTTTCAAGATGCAATGTTTCAATGTCATCTGATATTTGTCTTCCTTTATAACCTCAAATGTGTGGGGCACGTCTTTTAATGATGATGATTATCGTGGTAAAAAAGGAGTTTTGAATATCGCAAAAAGAAAATTTTTCTCTTCCTTCATTTTCTCTAAAGGTATTCAGTTCATCTTTTTGAATACTTAGAGTGTGTTTTCTTGTGATTCTTGCTCCATAAATATTTGTTTGCTGGCAAACCAGCTGAATAAGAGAGTCTGAAGCTTTTTCCTTTCTTATTATGGGTGTAAAGCTTATTCCTCCCTTTACCAGAGGGTGTGCTATGAGTTTTGTGGTCTCAGTTCACACCACCCAAAACATTTGCCCACGGCATTGAAACCAATCCATGCAGCACAAGCCTTAGCACTCATGTCACAGCCACAAAAAACTCCTGGTTCCTGTTGACAGAATGACTTGGTGCTTAAGCGTGATAATACCCCTGCAACACAGTGGGGGTTGGTGTGCAGCTTTCCCTGCTGCTGCATCTCTTCCATGGTCAGACAGGAGAGACAATGGGCTGCCCTCTCTATCAGCATGGCTGTGCAGGCGAGATGTCCACGTCACCAAGGCATTCAGATGGTGCTGGCAATATGGTTCTGGTCTGTGGTCTCATGCAGAAACCAGAGATCACTGACCTGCAAAACAGTGGTACCTCACCTCTGTGGAGGACCTGCTGCTGGTTGATGCTTGCCTGATGTAATGAACTGCCAGCTTGCCTCGAGGCAATAAATTGATGCACAGAGGTATTTATTCTGTGTCCAGGAGTACTTGGCCTCAGTTGCCGCTGAGTTTTAGGCTTAGCTGGATCAAGGAGGTGAACTGTTTCTGGCAAAGGTAGATTAGTTTGTTTCCAAGAGAGACAGTGGTTCCCATTTCTGCATGTTGTGCAGGATTTGCAGGAATCTAGTGGAAGCTCTTGGCCAGTCTCCGTGCCAGGCCTTTGGAAATGACAGCAGGAGATCTCCAGCTATCCCAACGTGCAGTTCCGCAGTTGCCCATGTCTCTGAATGGTCTTTGGTGGGAAGACTCTTAATATTCATACTTCCCAAACCATCTTACTCATGTTTTATTGGATCCCTGATGCCCAAGGGAAGAGAATAGAACGCTCTTACTGAAAATTATTTGATAGTTATAATGACAGTAAATTTATCCATTAAAAATACCGTATTTTCAGCTATCAACTGTTGAGCTGTGTAACAGCATCTCCACTCAAAAAAAAGCAGATGTAAAATTTTGAAAAGAATTATTAGGCTTCAGTGTTCATGTAAGAGCACAGGGAACTCTCTAACATATGTCTGAATGCTTTGGAGGAGAGATTCCTCTTCACTCTTAAAGAAATTCTGAGTTCAGTCTGTTCTAACAAAGTCCTGGTGTCTTTCTCTTTTCCTTCTTGTCCTAAATCTTCCTTTCTCTCTAAGCCTTCCAGTTTTTTCTCTAGATCTGCAGAAATATGTTCTCCCATAAAAGTCTTGTCTCTTGTTGTAGATCCTGATTTTCGTGCCTGGCAAACCCTTTAGGGTGTGCTATTCCTGCTAAGACAGAAGGATTGAACTTCTTCAGTGCAAGTATGAAAGGGACTTGTTACTCTGTTCTGTGAAGGTGGATTTTCTTTTTTCTTGCACTAAGAAAAATTTTAGAGCCTAAATGCTTCAGGTGGGGAGGGTCAAATCCATTGGAGCAAAATGCAGGAAGCCATCACATCTATGTGCAACATTTCTCTCTTCCACCCATCTCACTTGTCCTTCCAGTCTGGTTTTGATCCACTCATCCCATTCATTCTGAAATTATTTCTCTGTAATCATTCAACACTTTCCAGAAATATCAGCAGTGATTTTCCTCCATGCCTTCACATTACTTCTGCATGCCTTCTGCTTCCCATTTCAGAAGGAGGTCTTTCATCTGTTTAAAATCCTTTCCTATGAAAATTCTTTTTTTTTTTTCTCTCCTGGGAATCCCAGGGCAGTCCATTCATCTCCCTCCAGATGAATTGATCTCCAAGTGAAGAAAGAGCATGTTGGATGGACTCAGCTGAGGAGGAGCCCAGGAGGCACTTGCATGCCATGTGAGTGGGTCTGTGTGCCTGGCAGGGGGCAATATTGGAGCAGAAGGACTGAGTGGTGCATGTAAGGCTACAGCCCTTGGCACAGTAAACCTGAGCTTTCTGGGCAAACACATATTTTAAAGACAGATCTCCATAAGTTGTGGGAAATCCTGTCAAAGTGTCTAAAATTGGTTTTACACAGAATGAGAGCAGCAGATTAAATACCTAGAAGAAGGGGATCAGAGGGATGAGCAAGCGCATAACACATTGGAGCATCACGGGGAACAAGCCATGGACTTGGGCAAAAGGCAAGCAGGAGGAAATCACAAGAAGCATATGCACCCTCTCAGTCAAAACTTCATCTCAGTCAACAGGTAAAACAGCTCCTCTTATTCAAGACAGCTTTGGAGCCAGTCCAAGCCCTCTCAAATGTGAGTTTAGCAGGGCAAAGAAAAGATGGAAAATAGAAAATAGAATAGTGTGAAGGGACTGAAATGAAACAGGATGTGCAGCGCAAATGATTCCTTCCAGCCTTCTCCCTGTCCCACAGTGGGAGAGAAGCCTTAGAGGCAATTACTGTTTCCACTCTCCCATAATACAGATCTTTTCTGGTAATTTTATCTTCAAGGAAACCGGTTGCTCTAATCACCCTGCTGGGTACCATCATATCTCTTTTCCTCCCTCAGAAGTAGGAGCATGGAAGCGTTGCACCGGAACACTGATGAACAAAGGCTGCAGCAGCACTCAGCCTTCCCCAGACAACCACTGCTTCTCTTATTTGATCTCTTTTCTTATTTTTTTTTTTTTGAGCATGCAAAAAAGTGGACACATCTCCCATCCTGCAGGGGTCCTGGATCTGGCTCTCTCTTTCAGTTCTTTTAGCCCTTGCTTGCCCTACGTCAGAAATTCCCTGGTATTGTTACCTTGCTTCGGTGGAGGAGAAGTTCATGGTGGGACAGAGATGCTGGGCAAGAGGAAGCCCCCGTAGTTTGCTTCATTTTCAGCACTGCATTGACGAGGGTCTTTAACATTCAAGGTGCCCAAAATAACCTTGCTCACTGGAGCCCAGTCTTTTCTTTTGGTTGACTTTGCCTGAGACAGGAATTCATTAAGCATGGAGAGAGTACAGCTAGGAAGTCCTAAGGAGGAAGGAGACAGTCATGCAACTCTGAACTAAATTCAAATATCAGGTGGCTTTGGCATCATGCAAAAGTACTCCATTAAACCTGTCAATCAGAAATATACATGAATTTTTAGGGGATGGAGGGAGCCATTGGCAGTTCAGAAGAAGCCTTGCATTTCAAAATGAACTCTCTTCAGGAAAAATGATTGCTCCAAGATCCCCCTTGGGTACAATAGCTTCTCATTTCTGTCTCCTAAAAACAGCCATATTAATAGAACTTGTTGTGGAATCGTGCATTCAACCTTCTCCACTGAATTATCACATCTTTAATCTGCTTTATTAGTTTAATGGGGTTTTTTTATTAAAAAATATTTTTTAACTGTGTACACACAGCCTTCACATAGTTACATAAATTTTCACTGTGTATTTTTTAGAAGCTTCTTGCTTTTGGGGAAGGTGTTCTATTTGTACTTTTGACTGTAATAATTATGTGGTACAATCATGTTCTTTCTCTCATGGTGCCTCCTTTGCACTTCTTGAGACTCTTTGCAGCTTCTGTCCAGGCACCAAAGACCTGCTGGTCCTTGAAGCCATACCAAATGATAGCTGCCTCTTAAATCTTCGGGGGATGTTCTCTGCAGAGAGACAATCAGGCTCCTCTGAGATCCAGGGTTCCCCGGGCATATCTGGTCCCTCTGTCTTTCATGGGGCGTTTGGAGAACAAGTGTCAGGTGATGTCTGTGGGGGCCAGCCACAACTCCTGTCAAGGTTCATGTTCCTTCTCCCTCCATCTTCAAAGGACAAATCACTCACCCTCCAAATGCCTTTCCACAAACTGTCCTGGGGAGCAGAGGGGGTGGCACCTGGGAAGTTCCCCCTCCTGCTCCAAAAGACTGGTTTCTCCTCCCTCTGGTGCTACAGTCAAAAACATATTGTTCTGCATGGGCAAAAGTTCCTCTCTCAGCAAACGAAGCAATGACAATAAATACTTGCAAGGCCCTACAGTGAACAATTAGTATTCCAAACATGAAATTAATTTGTCCTGCAAATATAGGAACATTGTAATTTAGTTCACTTTTATTTTATTGTCAGATACAATTCATTTTCTACATGATTTTATGGTTGGATAGGATTCATTAGAAATTTTCCCCAAACTGCCTCTATTAAGCGAAAGAGTGGGGGCAAGATCCTTTCTGTTCTTTTCACTGCAAATGTTGTGCTGTCTTTTCTCCTGCAAATGAGCCTTAACTCTAATCTATCCACACACAATGCTTGGCTCTGTAGCCTTAGATTTTTTTCTAAAGTTTCATTTTAATTTTCACTGCTGAAGAAGATATTTCTCTAAAGATATTCAAATAAAGACTTTTTAAAAAAGAAGAAAAAAAAAAAAGGAAAAGACTAGCCAAGACTGCTCAGCTATAGGGTGAATAGACAGCCTTTCTTCTTTTATGTCAGATTTTCAAAACTTGCCTTGAAGTTAGTTTTATTCAATTCTGTGCATTGTCCCTGTCTAAATACAGGGCAGTCCCTGAACAGAAAATGTGTGGAGACTTCATCTATTTTGGAGGAGCTATATAAGCAAGAAAGTACCAACAGTCAGACACCCCTCAAATGCTCAGCCATGACTTTGTTCCGCCAAATTCGCTCCATATTGAGACAGACAGTAGGACTGCATCACTCTTTTCTATGGGAAGAACAAGGAGTGCTGTGGAAGACATATTCCAGCCCCCTGCTCAGGTGAGGTGTCTCAGCAAAGTGTCTTTGTCATCAATCCTTCTTCAGCTACCATTCTCTGCCAGGACAAAGATCATCCCTTCAATTTGTATATTTGCTAATTCACTTTCATGCACTATTGTAATTTTTTGGTGGTTTTTTTTCCCTTTGTTTGCTTGCTTGCTTTAACTGCCAAAAAAGTCTTCTATTAATAATATATTAGAAATTTGCTCTCCAGTCTCTTGCTAGAAAAGGAAGAAAAGAAAACATTCCACACACACAAGACACTGTGCCCAACAAATAAATAAATAAGTGAAAAATGACTGCGTCAACCATTTCTGAAAGTCAATGTGCCTTAAAGGCATTTGAAATTCTTTATTGCTCCTCTGCCTGAGCCAGGCATCCAGAAGTGCAGCCCTGGCTGGGGTCTGTGCTTAGACTACATTTGTAAAGTGAGGGTTCGAGGGGCAGGAGCAGGCAGGTACCGGCCCAGCAGTGGGGACAGGGACCCTCACAGCAGGGGCAGGGCTGGCTGTGGAGGGGCTGCCGCAGAGGCGTACACCCCCAGGGGTCTGCATTGGGCAGAGGGGAGGACAGAGCATCCCTGTTTAACAAGGAAGCATGACCCTGTGATTAAGGCAAAATGAGCTTTGTGCTCCGTGATGCAAGTCCTCCGTGACTTTGAAAAAGTCATGTCAGCCTGCAACCATAAATATTTATAGATGTCCCAGATGTATTCAGGAGACTTAATGAATTGCAGCCAGGGGTGGGAGCGGTGGTGAAGGATGCTGCAAGCTGCATACCTCTGGGTTGTGTAGTGGGATTTCCTGATGACAAAGTAGTGCAGGAATGTGGTATGGCCATCTTGGCTCTGACTGCAGCTGCCCAGCTCACTTCAAAGTCAGTGTCAGCTAGATGTCAAAATACCTTGAGGGATCTGAGCTTAGTCTGACTCCTTCTTGAGTCCCAAGTGACAGTGATTTGATCTGTGTAAGTGTCTCAGTAGATCTGACCTCCCTGGTACAGTCAGTCTATGACAAGGCTGATGACTTGGAAACGGCCAGCACCACATCACCTGAGACTTGTTGAGAAGGTCTGTGATCTGTCCACAATCCCTGGATCTAATATTTATGTTGGAGTGTATTTTTAGCACATAAGGAGGAAAAAAAAATGGCGATGTCAATAGGTTTAGGTGTACACGTCTGACCATGAACTGCTTAATTCACATTTTGCGTATGTGTGTCCCTGGCAAGAAACTGGAGTAGTGCAAAATGCATGCAAAACCTATTTTCTTCACTAACTCATTCAACTTCAGTGTCTTTCTCCAAAGTAAATGTTTGCTTATTTACAATCAAACATATAGCAATGAGCCATAGTTGGCAAGTGAAATGTTATTCTGCTTTACTTAGAGTCTTCCTGTTCCAGAGAAAGTGAAGGACTTCAGTTACAGGGCACATGATAAGTAGAAAAACAAAAGAGGATGCTTTCCCATTTTTCAGGAGAAGGCAAAAAGGGCAACATTAATGCTGAGGATCCAAATGAGTCTTCATCTTTTCCACAGCCAAATGCTGACACACTCCATTCCTTTGTCTACTCTTGAAAATTTTTAAAGATTTGACACAGTCTATAATTAGTGACTAGCAACCCCACGGCCGAGGAACTGCTTTCTTGGCCAGCATCGTAGAGGCTGAAATAGAAATCCTGATAATTAAATGGCATAAACCTCTTCTAGGAAAGGGTGAATTTTTCTGCTGGGTGTTCTGGGCCACTAAACTCCAAACAGAGAAATTCACTAAAAAAAAACCAAAAAAACCCAATAAATAAATAAATAAAAATAGATGTGATTAGAGTTTCTCTTGTTCTGTTATTTTGGGTGCTTTTCCAAACCTGGACAATTTTCAGAGCATTTTCTGACAGACAAAGGACTATTTAGTTCTCATATGTATATTTGACTGGACTGCTGCATTCAGATATTGTCATGTCATGACTTTGATTCAATTATATTTGAAGAGGTTGAAGAGATTAAAAACTCACAGGTGTTCTCCTAGGTTTTTGTTTTTTTCGAGAGCATGTTCATTCAGTCAGCCTTGCTTTTGGAACACTCAGGCAGCTATCACTGATCAGTGAACCAAATCTATGCTACACGGAAACACAGTGCGACTATGAAATGACTCTATGGCGTGACTAGAAATGACAGCGTAAAAGGCAAAAAAGGAAAATGACAGAGTAAAAGCAGAGCATTGAGATGTCCTCTGGTTCTTCCCCGGTTGTAAGGGAAGGCTTCATCTGGAGCTGTGCCGGCAGAAGCTTTTCATAATAATTCTTTTCTCTCTGTAACGACACATCTATAGCTACTGCAGTCTGAAAGCTCGTGTGCTTGCTGCTATCAATAGCTAACCAGCTCTGTAGTGTTAATTCCATCACCGGCAGCAGTTCCAAAAAAAAAATCCCCAAACCTGTGCTGCCTGCACAGGTGAGAGATGTGCAGTCTTATTGAGCCAGAAGACGGGGCAATGTATAAGATTTTAATTATGGGAAGGTACAATTACAAATCCCAAGTATATTGGGTGGGGACATACTTGTGACTTGAGCATTGGTAATTTGTCCTTTGGACAAAACTCTGACGTTTACCAAGTGAGCAGGTATTTTAGCCTGCTACAATCATGCCAGACTTGCCTTCTTTTTTACCTAAGGCAATCTAATTTTATGTACTTAAGGAGTGAAAATGGCACTGATATTTATTCAGTCCATCTGCAATTCTTAGCTTATCTGTTTCTTTCTCTCTTTTAGAAAGCTATTTTGACAACAGTCTGTAGGAAAAGGGCATGATATTAGGATACTGAAGTTGATGCATAGTGAGAATACAATGACCTGGAAAATTACAGGGAGGAGAAATGGAGGAAGCTGCTGAAGTTGGACACCGATAGGAAATACTTGCCCTGTTGCTGGTCACTAATGGTTTTACAAACCTTCAGTGTATGGGTGATGGACAATGAGAAAGGCTTTTCCTGAACAGCTGGAGAAAATATTTGAAGAAAAATATATCAAATGCACCAAAGCATGAGCTCAGTGATGAACCAAGGTGTTATTTAAGGGATTTGGGGAACTTTTTTGAACTGTATCGGTGATTTTCAGCAACATAACTGGTTTTCTGTGCTTATGTTCAGGCATACATATAAGACAACTTTATGCTGGTTTACATTTGGGTTTTAGTATACAGGTATGTATTTTGACATTTGTATGCTTTGATTTTATTACCATACAGGAGAAAATGGACTAGACAAGGCCATTTCCATGAACCATTTAATAAATCAGTGCAGCAAAGGTGGGCATTTTAATGACCAATTCGAGATACTGAGCCATGAGCTTAAACACATTAGCTGTGTCTCATTATACATAAAACAAACACATCAACTTAAACACCTTGAGTGGTAAATATACACATTCATATATTACTAACCAACAGTGTGAAAATACAAAGGACTTTGCAAAGCTCTGGAAAAGGAGGGAGGTGGAGCATGAAGGCAAGTTTTGTGTTGGGAAGGTTGTCGCTTTGCTGAGGACTGTGTATTTGGAACGAGGCGGGACTACGAGTGCTCGGTGCTCAAGAAGTTCCACCGAGGAGGTGCAGACAATGGTAGGGAGCTGTAGAGGGTCAGCAAAAGCTGCAGAGCAGCAGGTGTGAGGGGACAAAACTGAGTCCACAATGCACTTTTCAAGCCAGGAATCATTGGCTGTTTTTCCTTGGATTTTAATATTCCATTACAGTGTTTGTGCCTCCTACCCTCCCACAGAGTAGGGAGCATTTGGAGTATGTGACAGAAATATACAATTATCCTCAGCTGCAGTACTTAAAGATGGACATCAAATTAGATTTTCCATTAGAGACAAAAGCCTGTGTTGTGTCCCGGAATGCTTCATCCATGTTGCAATGAACACAATATTGCATCAGATCAGAACTTACTTCCAAAGCTCAGAAAGCGCTCTTCTCGATGAGGCATTTTTTAACAGATATTACAGAGTCCAGAGTGTTTTAGGGTTTTCTTCAGCATTTCAGTGAAATAAATACCACAGGTGTAACTTAACAAGCAAGCCTCTGTATTTTCTCCTGCTGCGTGTTTTTTCCGGTTTTGTTTTGGTGTATGCTGCAATTCCTTTTTCTTTTACTCTTTATTCACATGGCAAATTGTGTAACTTGAATTTTATCCCAACATATGTAAAGGCTGAATCATTTGCGTCTCCACCTATGTTTTTCTTAGCAGATCAGTGCATAGAGTAGAATTGTTTAGGATTTAGATGTTCAACTCTATGTAAAAGATAGTAATTTTTTTTTTCTCTTATGAAAAATATCTTAAGTTTTGTAAAGATTTTACAAGGTTATCAGGAATGCTCTTTTCTGATTTTCCTAAACCGACAAAACAGACAGATTTCAGTTTATGAATTTTAAATATTAATTTTGAAGGAAAAAAATCAAATTACTCAATTATTGTCATTACCAACACTGCCATCATCCACCTTTGCAATGCTTCATGTCACATTTTTCAAAATGTTCCAAGAAAGAAATGTAGTTTTGGTAACAAAAAAAAAAAAAGTGACTGCCTTCAGTTAGACTTAAAATAATTCTGCAAATTAAGATTCTAATTGATCTAATTGTTGGGGGGTGAGGGGACAGACATCACATATCTGGAAAGTTTGGAGTTTTCTTTCTTTTTTCCATGACAACTATAAAAGAAATTTTGCAAGATCATCCTCTAGACCAGGAACAAATGAACAGGAGTCTGTAGAAAAGGGTTTGATGTCAAAATCTGGGAAGTTGATTTTTATTCTGAGTGACAGACTACTATGTTGCATGTAGGTCTAGTGCGAAGGGGTTCAGGGTGCCCCAAGTTTATCAGTTAGCCTTTTCCCAGCATTCGTGCCTCAGGACTCAGGTGAAATCACATCTCAGGTTAGCAAGGAAAGTACAGTAGCTGTACTTACAAGCACTGTAAGGTTTGTTTTATAGGAGAGATTGAAGTTTCATGGTTTAAAAATACTAATAACTCAGCTGAAGAATTTTCAAAAGGTTAATCTTACAACCATTCTTGTTCACAGAAGATTTAAGTAAAAAAGCAACCTTCATACATTTGTTTGGCTGAGCACCTGTGTTTCATATACAATGCAAACCACGTCATTCTCATTTGAGGGTTGCATATAAATGCAGGTAGTAAGAACCATGTTTTTAGTAACTAGGATTGGGCTCTGAAATACATGAAATAGCAGGACAGGGCAAAATTAAGGTGTCTTGCTGAGGACTGCATAACAAGAGTTCTTGAATGCTTCAGAGGGGTGAAGTGCTTTGGTAGAAGAGAGAGCAAGGCGGGTCACTGCAGCTCATACCTGTTGCCCAGAACAAGGCAGCTGCGAGACAGACAAAGGTGAAGAGTGACACCTTTTCACATGTTCACACCAGCAAACAAACAAGCCATCTGTCATCCTCTCCCTCAGCTCCGGAGCCCTCACCTGTCTTTGGGCACCTGACCCAACAGAGATGCCTCGTCACCCCAGCAGCCCAGCCAGCGCCCTCACCCCTGCCTCCTCCTTGCTCAGCTCCAAGGCAGTGCCTGCAGGACGTGCACACACACACACCGTCGCTCCTCTGATCCCTTTTTGTTTTTCCGTGGGTCAGCAGTAATGTCCCTGCGAAATATGAAAGCAGAGCAATGATTTCATAATGGCTGTTGATAAAAACTAATGAACCGTCGCAGGTACTCAGCCACAATAGGCACGGGGTATCAATGAGCTGCTTAATGCAATTGAATTGCTAGACACTTAAAATGCATCCTTTGGCATTCTGGCCCACACCCAGCCTGCCTAAACTAATTCCACTACCTACAGCTGTTACGCAGCTAGACATCGTGTGAATGTTTTTTGTATATTAGCCCTGTGTTTGTTTTTGATCAGCTTACATGGGAAAGAAAACCAAGACAGGATATTTTGAGTCTGTTTAACCAGTTTTCGTCTCCTGCCAGTGGTGCACTGAACTGATTGAAATTTGAACAAAGAGATTAGGCAAAGAAAGCAGGATGACATATGATTGTGCTATGATTTTCCCTTTCACAGCACATCTGAGATAATTTCTCACCTCCCTCTCACAAACATCATGGAGGGTGAAGATGAGCCCTGGACTCAAGACATACAATCTGGATCTTAGGGAGGAAAGAAGCGGTTTTGTGGAAGACCAGGGCAAACCATGGACATGAAGAAAAAACAAGAGCATTTCAAAGGATCAGCATGAGCGCTGGGGATGTTTATTGCCAATTTTCTGTCCAAAGGTGTTGGTTTTTTTACCCATCATTATGTTATTGGAGTGGCCTCTGTGGAAAATGAACAGCAATGGCAAAGCCACAAACAGACTGGAGAATCTAGGTTTCCCTTTTTACCACCCAAGTAGAGTTTAGGATTGGGTTTGCAAACCTGCTATTCAATGGAAAGGGCCAATTAGATTGGAGACTGGAAATATTTTTTTATTGGGGCAAAAATAAATTTCATACACAACTTCCTGTTTATTTTTTTTCTAAATTGCTTTAGCCAAGAGGCATTTCTGAAGTAAATGTATATTTTGTTTTAAAATGTTTCTGATAAATATCAATATAAAAGAATTTTGAAAATATCACTTGGTTTTCATCTTTCTTGTTCTCTTCAAAGTGATGACAGAAAAATAAATAGTTGAAATTATATTCTCTCCTTGTTTAATTTAATTGAAACCTTTCATTATGCTTTTTTTTTTTCCTGTGGACAAAATAAAAAATGAGATAATATGAGAGAAAGTTTGAAACGTGATCTTCAGAGCACAGCTTGAACAAAGTCCCTGCACCTTGATCTGTGTCTTCTTCTGGACTTGTGAATTGGAGCTAGCACTGTTTTCCTCAGCGAGGTGGCTGGGAGGTGAAGAAGGGTTTGTGTCATGCCTCCAGATGCAGTGCAAAGCAGTCTTTTTTAATACACATCATTCAAATGACCTCTCTTCCTGCCCCCCCCCTCCCCCCCCCAACTCTGGTGGTGATCAGTCTGGGGAGAATGCTGTAATGGTGATTTTTTTTCAGGATGTGTGTCTGTGGCTCACAAGCTCCATCTGCTAGAAAGGGTTTTCCTCCCATTGAGGGTCCTGGGCCAGGGTACAGGCAGCTGAGGAGACCTGGACCTTCTTCACTGCCAGTCTCATGATAATTCCCAAAGCATCACCTGGCAAGAGATCTGTTACACGCTGCAGAGCTCCGGGACACGTCCTGTTCTACGCTTCTATTCCATGTTTGTCACTGCTTTGCAAACTGCCCCTGTTCCTTTTAAGCCTCTCTCATCATGGGGTTAGGTCTTTGGATGCCCATTCCATCATGAGCAATTTATCTCCATCAGCTCCATGCTTGCCCATTCTTGCAATTCCTTCAAACTTTGTTCAGCTCTCCTTGAAATCAAGAAAAATCAGTCCCTGAATAGCAGAGAGCTTTCAAGGGGATATTTTTTGATGGATTTGGAAAAATATTGAGGCTTGCATGATCTTAGTGGCCTTTGAACAGCCATCAATCTCCCACCCGCCACACAACATAATCATTTCCCTGTGTGAAATGCTTAGCCTACCATTTGTGAGGTTTTGATCAATTGAAGGTGAAGCATTCACACTGAATTTTTAAGAAAATGAGTGAAGAGTGAAGGGAGGCATGCAGCTGAGCAGGAGCTGATGGTAAGAGGGACCACTGCCTTCCCTAGTGGCTGCAAACTTCAAACACCTTTGAATTTGTGCTCCTTGGACACTTACAATTAAGACATAGCTACAAACTGATTAGGCAGCAGTCAAATTTCTCTTTAGAGGTCTAGGTCCTGAAGGACTTTTTGATATTTTAATGAATGAAAAAACACCCCATGTATTCAACACCAAGTATCTTCTCTGGCACCTACTTTGCACAGGGAAGGACAGAACTTTGAACAGAAAAAGGAATTTTTTCTTTTTCCACAAAGAATAAAATAGTAAATTAAGTATGAATCCAAATAAGATTTAAAAAAAAAGAAAATTCATAAAAAACTTAAGTTTGGATGCCAGCAATTTTAAAAAATGCCAAAATATTTATTTTCGGAATATGTGAAGAGAAAATTCTCAACTTTTCATTTCATTGGGCTATTTTGAAAAATAGCAGAATGGTCTAAGAATGAAAGATTAAATAAAAAGGCTAAATAACTCCAAAAGAGGCAAAAAGAAAAGGCATAATTTTTTTTTTGTAACATCATATTGAGTTCAAGAAAAACACCCATACTATGTTTTTATTTTACCTAGACAATTTCTTCCCCTTTTATTTTTTTCCCACTTCAAATATCAAAGGAATAAAAACCATACAAACACAACACTTGCTGTCTTTTTCCAGTAGGGCCTCCCTTCCTGTTTATTATTCGTCCTTGGAACTGTCCTTCCCACCATCATCAGGATTCTCTGCATCTTGTTTACCCAAACCTCTCAAAACACTTTCTTTATCTAATCTATTTAAGCCGCGTTGAAGAACCCTTCATGGTAACATCTCAGCACTGAAATCTAATCTAATCCATCAGCCAAGAGCAGTTGCTTTATAAACGCTAATGACCAGATGCTGTTACCCTACCCTCAGACTGAAATCAATTGCACTACTCAGCTCTGAATAAAGGTGTCAGAATCTGTCCCTCAACTCACAATACCTAATTCTTATCACCGTTTCACAGCTGGGGAAACTGAGGTACTGTGAACTAAAGCTGCCGAGGGTTGCATAGCAGTGCATCTGAAAATAAGAAACCAGGAGTCCAAAGCTCACGGCTCCCAGTTCCCACCAGCCGCAGTCAAATCGCCGCTCGAGGAATTGGCTTGTGCTTTAATTCATGCAATGCATTCAGACTTGTGCCTTCGGTAATAAAGTCTTAACTGTGAAATAAAAGTCCACAACCATCATGTTTACTTGGCTTGACTGTAGGTTGCTAGCTGAATAGAAATTGCTTTCTCGAGAGGGCCGAAAATAATAATAAAAAAAATTACAGTTGATCAGGTTTGTCCTCGCCCTGAGTTACAAGGAGAGCGAGGTTATAAACCACATTTCAGGCTGTGCTGGGCTGTATCTCCTGCTCTAGATGGCCACAGGACAAGGCACCATTCTAGGAAAATAATTTCAGTTTGTTTAAAAAGAAAAAGAAATAATAATAATAATGATGAAAGTAATTGATATTCAAAGGAGTCCTCGAGCAAATTTGATTTGAAGGAATATTGCTGGCATAGTTTCTGGGGTTTTCTCCTCAATTCAAATACAACATCCATGCATGAAAATTAATATTTCTAGGTACATTTGCATTTGATCCAAATACTTCTTCTTAAGTTGCTTGTTTCTCCCCTTATTCCCAACCTGCTGTTGCGAAATTACATCTGGGTGTTATAGAGGGAAGCAGAGGAAGCACACAGTGCTTCCAAACTTCATATGTTGCAGTTACATGATATCACACATTTAAGGAAGTAAAAAAAAACCATGGAAAAGCAGATCAAATTTATTATCTCACTCTTTCGAGATAAATAGGATTCAGATAGCAGGAAGAGCTTGAATTTGTCCACTAGCTTCAAAATACTCCTCTGGTTCTGTTCCTCTGGTTCCTCCTCGCAAGAAGATGAGCTCTCAGCTGATGGTTGGAGATGCTTTTTAAAGAGAAGGCACAGCCTGGAGAATGGGATGGGCGGATGGGATGCTTGAACCACAATCCCACGAGATAATTGCGATGGCATTTTAGAAAAGAGTGTCAAAAGCAAAACAACACACTGTCAGAAAAGAAATACTTGTGAAATCTAAGACCAAATAAAATAGAGAAGGCGACCTTAAACACAGGAGCAAAAAATCCTGATGAGACAAAGATGAAAAATATTGCCATAATCACATTAATGAGCATAATGTCTGCAGTGTTACTAAGAGCATGGCTAGATAGCTGATTAAAAGTAGAGAAAATGTCCTTTTCCCAGGTTTGAATATGCCCTGTGTCAGCCTGTTCCAGCCAAAGGCCGTAAAAGCTATATTAGGATATTACCTGAATTTCAACAACAGTGCCCTCCTGAATAGTTGATTTTAAAAGTTCAAGGATAAGTGTCTTGGCAGCATGAATGCTGGTTTTTTTCATGGTGTCTCGGTTTGAGACTAATTAGGAGGAAACATCCTGAGATGAACCTGTCCTCTAATGGACGGCAAGTTTTGGTAGCCCCTCCCCCATAGGTTCCAAAGGAATTTCTTGGAGGAAAGTGAAAAAACCCCATTTATTTGATAAGCAGGGTGCACGCAGGCACAAGAAAAAATGGATAATGTTAGATAATAAACCTTCTCGTTGCGGAGAAAGATGGTGGATTTTTAGAGTCCTGCTCGGCTTCTCCCAAAGTCCTCCGGAGCCAGGGTGCGGCACCCCAGGGCCTCCTCTCCGGGTTACAGCGTGGGGCTCCTGGCAATGTCCTGGTATTTTGGACCAGAGCAAAGCTGAACAGTACCAGAAGAAGAAGAAGAAGCCACAGTCCCAGGAAAACTTCTTGCCTCAGCTAACGAACAAGAAGCTAGCTAAAAAGCAAAGAATCTTTAACTCTCTGTCTCTCTCCCGAGAAAAAGAGCCGAGTGCTGGGGAAAAAACCAAGGGAGTTATCCGTGTTTTAAACACAGGCCACTGAAAGAATTCCACTGGCTTCCCACCCCTCTCCTGGACCTAGCTTAAGGGTACAGGACTCATGTCTGGGCATAAAGCAGACCATAGGGAATACGGTTTCATAGAGTCACCCCAGGACACATGGTGGTTGGCTGCTGCCTGGTGTGTTCAGAGCTCATTCACCTTTCCTTTGCACATCCCTCTAAAGAGTACTAAAAGCCAGGAACTGACAAGGGCTCTCAGTCTCATACTTTGGGGTATGAGTCTGGAGAACATTGGAAAATTGGCTCATTGTGATGAGATGGCAAGACTATTTTCTTTTGTTCTGTGTCAATGGAATATTTTAAAGTATTAGAACCTGACGTTGTTGAGATCTGCTTCTTTTTTACTTTTTTCTGATTTGAGTCTGCTCACCTGAAAAAAAGAGACAGCTGTGTCAGGCCTGATCATGGGATTCCTAAATGGTATTTGGAAAAGGAAGAAAGAACAAGTGAGGGAGGTAGAGCCTTTCAGAATACCTAGCACAGAACCCACAGTAGCACATGGATACCTTTTCAATACCTTTTTTTTTTGAGTCACAAATTGTTGCATTTAAAGACAAGAAGATTCCATTTGACATTCTTGTCTAACTTCTCGCAGCCAGATAATTTCAACTAGCAAGGCTTGCATCAAATCTCGTTCAGAGAAGGAGGTTTTCTGACCAGCTTTTTGGAGGAAGCTTTTACTCAGTCTGTTCTTACCTGTATTCTCTGCAACTACCCAAATGACTCTGGGGAAAATAATCTGTTGTGAGCAGTTATCACTATCAATAGGCTCAGTGTGTTACAGGAGACAGAGCTATACTGCCTATATAAGTATAAAGGGTTATACTTAAACTGCATTTAATAGAAGAAATGCCATCTTCTAGTAGAAAGTGTTTCATTGTTCATTCATTCATAGACTCAGTAATGCAGTAATTGCTATTCACTGCAAATAAGCTTCTTGAATTCATTTCATAGCACAGCTGAACTCATGCTGGAGACAATTTTTTTGCAAGCATAGACACCACCACCTCATTAGGAATAGCAGTTGAAATCTGGGCTTATACAGACAAACTAGAAGGGAAAAGGAGAGAGAGACAAAGAGAGACGATATGGATCTGTAATTACAAGTGGCAGGACGTGGTTAAATTCATTGGGCAGCAATACCAGCAATACCACCAGATATCTGCAGAACGTCTTGTCTGTAAACATTGTCTGAATTAATCACAAGGAGAGACAGTGCAATAATTGCATTTTATTAAAGCTGAACAAAAGACTATGGTACTGTTCTGAATAAATGAGATAACTGTAATATGACCCACTTCCCTGAGATCTCAGCCATAGCCAAAGCGTCTCATAAATTGTGCTGGAGAGAGGCAGATGATAGGGGAAGAGCTGCAGAACCACCACATAGAGCTGCTTAGGGAAATGAGTCTTGAGTGGGAACAAGCCTTAACCCAGCAGACCTGGTCCACCTCTTTCATTCTTTTCTTTTCTTTTGACTAGTCATCGAACAAATAATGTTCATTTGCTTACAGAGGTAGCATCCTTTCTCTTTAGATTGCCTTCAAGAAATAAAGCCTCCTGTCATGTCAATATTTTGTTATGAAAAGAAGTAAAATACTGCAAGAATTTGAGGAACCATTGTAATAAAAGATCAGAAAATAATAAGTGCTCTTATCTTTTGCATAAATGAGTTTAAGGCATGGGAAATTCTGTATGTGTGAACAAATGAAGACTAACAGGTTTCCAAGATATTTCTTTTTTTTTTTAGAAATACTGCAAGAAAGTAAGGCATTAACTGGGAAGCTGGTTATACAGAGGATACATGACAGAAGTAGCTATAGATATATGCAGGTATTGGCAGAGATATCAATATTCGGAGTGTGTACACCTGTCTCTGTGTGCTTGTAGTATACAGGAATGTACTGAGTTTTTGTCTGAAACCAGTTTAAAATCTGGTGTGTCTTGCTGAAGTGTTTCTCTATCTTGTTTCTCTTGTATCACCCAGGTTATTCAAGATCTGTGTCTCCACAAACCTCCACCAAAACCAGTCCTCAGAAACAGCAGCCTCTGATGTTACTGTCAGTTTTCAGGTCTATTTCTTGTCAAGTTCTGTAGCCCTTTCCTTTTACAACACCTGCATTTTGAACCCTTTTAAGGGCTATAGAGCATTAGATTTAACATCCTATTTCTTCAGCAACACTTTACTTTATGAAACTCATAGCAGGCCAAAATTGTCAAAGTACAACACTCTCTGCCTCTTATTGAAGGATGTGCCAAGCAAAGACTGAAGCCCATTAGTGAGAAAACACACTTTCTGTCATGTATACAGACAGTTTGGGCTGTAATCTATGCTGTGAAGCTCTGATCCAAGAGCTCTTGCTCTTTTTTCAATTAGATGCTAAAAAGAAGCAGCAACCTTCTCTCATGCTGCACAGGACACTGATGCCTTTCAACCACAAGTGTTTAGGGGCCCCTTTCTCTTTGGTATGTTATTTACAGCTGCTGTGTAAGTTTGCTAGGTTGTCTATATTTTACATTTGTGACTAAATATTTAACTGCTCTAATGTCATCCGACTGGCTTTTTCCTCTTCTAAACAATTGCACGGAAAGTGGCTTGTATCAACAGACTACACAGACCACATATCTTAATTAACCCTGTGTGTCAATCTATCCCACGGCGTTTTACAGAGACAGATAAGGTTTACAGGTGTCACGAGATCCTTGCCAGGAAGCAGGCTATATGGATGCCAGGTATTTCTAACGTCCTCCTGACTCAGCCTTTCTCATGTTAGAACTCCAGTAGTAACAAAGATCCTAGCATTCTGTGAAAGTGAGACTGATAACTGTAGTGGTCAGCATAAATAAGTATATGAAACAATATTAAGGGTCTGATTCACTTTCAGTGACTTTGAGCTAAATGAGAAATAAATAGGCTGATATTTATAGAATTGCCCAAGGGGATAAAGGCTTATGCAGTGGTAATAGGTTGCATGTATTCACTGACTCTTTTTTGAAGTTTTGTCTGAAATATTGCCCCATTATATTTCATTTGCATGTGTTGCTGTCTAGGCTGGTAAAGAGAGAGATAGAAAATACTGCAAGGTGCTGATGATGACTTTAAGGATACAGACTGTAAATGGATTAGGGTATAAACAGTATGAAGAAAACCAAATCTGGGTTAATATGTTCATAGCAATTCCAGCAGATTTGACTTTGTAAGTAGCCAAAGCTCCATGCCACACCACTCCCTTTCTTCAAATGTCTCTTTGACAAGGATTCAGTGATCTTTTGCAGGGTAGTGCCCTCATTGCTTTGTATGGAGAAAAAACTTACTGATGATGACTTCTGTCAAGCCCAGCCACCACTGTAGCAAATTAAAGACCCGAGCCATAGCATTGAAATAAATTTGATCTGCCTCTTGCTGCAGAGAGATTGCCCAAGAACATGTTGGGAGGAGAAAGATATGATGTACATGTAAGAGCTCAGGAAATTTCCAGGAGTGCTTGCCAGTATCACTCTATATGCTAAATTTGTACAAACACAGCAGTTAAGAAGTTGTACTCCAGTTAAAGTGTCGTTTGACAAGATGAACGCATTCTGCTGTCTCCTCTTATCTTGTGAATGCTTTATCTCTGGAGGAGAAGAGCAGATATTCTCTGTCTTTCAGAGCTAGCCCGGCTCTTGTGCTACACTTAGCATTCAGAGTATGTCAGAACTGAGGAGAAAATGAGTCCCCTTCCTCTGAGGACAGAAGAGTGAGAAGGACCCTTCAGACTTCAGAGCTGAGGGTAATAATACTGAATTTAATGCAGGACAAATATTTTTTTGGTCATATATATATTTCTAGTATAACCTACCAGCAATGGAAATGTGACCTAGGCCTTATCAACACTTTCATGTTCACACATGGCTTTTCTCACAATTTTTCTTTTATTCAGTGCCCCAATATGCAGATGAACAACACAGCAGCTCTGGGAATTACCAGAGCCTTTTCCCAATAACAGTGGGGAGGATTTTTAAACGTCGGGAGCTGAATGAGGGAAACACCAAGTGTTAAACATCATTTGAATCCTAGAAAATCAATGTCACTGCAAGTGTGGGTTCTCAACAGGAACATCTAAAGGTTACATGGCTGCATGGTTACATACTTAGTCTTCTGAAAAATAAGGCTATTTTTCTTCTCTAATATTTTGATTACATACACCCTTCTATTTCTCACTCTCTTTTCATATTCCTAAAACATTACCCATTGTGGATCTGTGTGTTTTGACTTTCTTGGGATTGATATGAAATCAAATGAGACATTAAAGAAATCAAGAGAGAGCCCTGTCACTCTGTCAGTGACAGAAATGTCCTCATAAATAATTTTCTATAACAGCCCCAACAATAACTACAGTTATAATACTCTTCCTGCAGCAACTTTGTTTGAATTTAGTGTGTCTGAAAACATTGATCCTTGCTGTGAAGTTCTTGCTTTCTAAAGTCTGAATTTTAAAAAAAAGTAGCTAATCCAAATTGATTTTAATGGAAGTTAGTACTAAATCCTTTTGGGACTCTGGACCTAAATGCCTGGGAAGAGTCAGTCGTTGTTCGTTGATCCTGAACAAATATTCCACTTGTTCCTTTGTTTTTCTTTCTCCTTAATTCAGTATATTGGAAACTAATTCAAGGCTTTGCTAGTCCTATTACTAAGCAGCTCCTGGATAACAGCTGTTAACATTTTGAAGTACAAGAAGGAAGGTTAGCACCTGAGGGGAAGTAGTGCAGGAGCAGCAGTGGCTTCATTCAGCGTGCTCACACAGGAAGGAAACTGAAATTTTGCTAACGGGCTGCCAGACATTCAGGCTCAGTACCAGGAAAAGCACTTACTACAAGGCAACCTTTGTAATTCCCAAGGCCTGTAACGTACACACTGCAAAGAGAGTACATGCCGAGGGTGGATATGACACAGGGAGTCCAAGAAAACCCAAACTTTCACATCACTACAAAAAAGCCGCTGCAATTTGCAGTTCCCTCCAGCTGCTAGCGTTCCTTGGCACCCTCCAGACATCCACAAGCGCTGCTACTGGTTCAGAGAGTTTAGGGGAAGGGTAAATTAGTGCTGGTGGAAAATGTCTCGGACTGGCAGATTCCACCTGTTAATCTTTGTCTGTGTCATCTCACTGCTCCTACCCTTGTGTGGTTGTATAAATTCCTCTACAAAGGCCTTACCCAAGATAGTGATTTATATGTCTCTTTTCGTGGATTAATAGCTTTTGGCAGATGACTGTAAATGTTTAGAAAAGATATCTAAGCCCAGAGAAAAAGGATAAAATGCATTCGGTTAAGCAGTCCCTCCAGACTGATCAAGGCTGCTCTCTGGACTCTGCAGAGAGAGCGGCCTTTTAAAAATTACCCTTCCTTACACAACTGAAGCCATCAAGGAGCACCATGGTGCCAAAAGATGGCTGCTAAGCACATACTTTTTGAAGATGGATTCAGGGAGCAGTCTCTACATAGCTTTGTGTTTGTTACTCTGGGACATCTGACTGAAAGTCTTTTGTTGCCATATTCTGATTTGCCGGCCTTATATTTTTCTAGTTGGGTTTCTTGAAGTGGATAATTTGTTCTGCCACTACCAATTTTATGCAGAGACTCTAATAATTTGAGTTAACTTTTGTCCTGGTTTGAGACAAATTTTCAGAGGAACGCTCTGGGAGGAATGTCCCCTCCACAGAAGGCAGGTTACAGCCACCCCTCCCCCACCAGGTTCCGGAAAAAATTCCTCAAAGGAAAGTGAAAGGAAAAAAACTATTCATTTAACAAACATACAGGAAAAGAATAATGCTAAATAATAAAACCTCTCGCTGTGGAGAGAAAACTTGGGAAGATTTTAGAGTCCTTTCCGTGAGTGTGGGCTCTCTCTCTCTCTCCTCATTGGAGCTGGGTCGGCTCGGGCCCCTCCGGGCCGAGGTGTGAGGCCTCCCAGTGAGGTTCTGATGTTCTGGTGTTCTGAACAGCCCAGAAGAGAAGAAGAAAAACCAAAGTCCCAGGGAAACAAAGGAGTTCAACTCTCCGTCTCTCTCCTCCGAGAAAAGGAGCCAAGAGCCGGGAAAAGCAGGGAAGGTGCTTTCCTCTGCTCTGCAGCAGCAGGAACGCAGGGGAGTGAATGTCCTTGAAGCACAAAAAACTGTTTTGAAAAGTTCGTCTGGCTTTTTTTTTTTTCCTTTCTCTTGCACCCAATTTTAAAGACACAGAGAGGCACAGGATTCATGTCTGGGCATAGAGCAGGAGACAGGGGATACACATCATAAAGTCACCCCAAGACACTTTCTTTGTGCATGTGCTAGACAAGTATAAAGACAGTCCATGAATGACTTGTGACTTCTTCCCAAGAGATCAGATATCCTGTCATGTGAATGAAAAGATGTTTCCAAGGATGTTTAACACAGAGTCCCTGAAAAATAATTTGGTACTCAGTTTCTGAGTGCTCTCTCTTCTGCTTGGATGGCACAGGAGGTTTAGTTTGGAGTTGTGACATACTCATCTCATACACTTATATAGCTACATGGTCATGTCATTTTGAGTCAGGGACATATCAGAGAGTAGGATCAACTCCTTTCTGTGGCAGAAGACTGAGGGATAGATTTTTCTGGAAAGAATCATGAAGCACAGTGCAGAACCAGCTCTTTAATTTTGAAACTCCAGCTGTGAGAGAAGAAGATATACATCAATTGACTACACACATCCTTCCCACAAACGGATAAGTGCAAAAATGTTTGAGGCACAGATTACTGTCTTATTTCAAGTCTGTATTATCAGAAAAGGTATACATGAATGTGTGGCCTTTGCATTAGACTTCTCTGCTCATTTGTTCCCTGTAATGTGCACCCAGTATCTGGGATTATCAAGGACAGGGATGAGGAGGAGTGCTGCAGGTCATTGCTTACTTGTATGCTGTAGATAAAGAAAAAGCTCAGTGAAGATACACTTGCATGGAACCCACAGATCAAGAAAGGTAGGCCTGCTATGTACAGTCAAGCCTACATTTTTATGACATCTTAATGCAGAACTGACCTATTGATCTCAAGAAAATTAATGACAAAGTAAGGTATTGATTTTGGTTTCAATCAACGGAAAACCTCCTTCTCCCTTTGAAGAAAAAGAAGGCCAATTCCATTTAAAAAACTTCTAGAAAACACCAGACATAATTGTCAAGTGTAATGGTAGAGGTACACTCTCATGCCAGGAGACAGGATTAAATCATGTCTTACTTTGAAAATTAATTCATTTTTCAGCTGCAAAGCAAAAGGAAAGACAATGTAAAACAACTCCACTGACTTCGGCAGCCCTTGCACCGGCCCTGAATTATAATTTTTTTCATATATAACTTTTTCATTAGGAAGACTACAATTAAAGCAGTAGCCCGTAATAAATCATTCCTGAGTACCCATGTGTCTCCACTGGGTATTGCAAAGTGGTATTTTATTTTCTCAGGTGCAATCTCCATACATGTTATCACACGACACAAATTACTTCTTTCACTTGTGCACAGGATGAGAAGAAACAGGATTACATTGCAGGAAGGATGTAAGTCTCAATATTAGGAAAAATTCTGAAATATAAAATTTAAGAAAGATCCTAAACAAACCGCATGAGGAGAAAGAAGTGTCTGTACACTCAAACGCTTAAAGAACAGTCTAGACAAACATCTGTCATGAACAGTTTGAGTAGATATTAATTCATCCTCAGGAAAGCAAGATAAACTAAGGGACCTTTTGTTATCTTTTCCAGATTTATTTTTTATGTCTCTATAAATTTCCTTTGAAGATGACAGAATTAACAATTCTAGTTGGCAGCTCTTTGACTTAATCCCAAATTTTGGGGAAACTTGCACTCACTAGTAGAGTTGATGGATTGTGCTCATTTATGTAGTTTACTATTTTCATCTTCTATGGAAACAGCAGAAGAAGAGAGCACTTACGTGGCATAATGAGTTAAGTCAGTGTTGTAGCCTAACTAGAGCTTGGGTTATTCCGCTCTGACTGGACAGTTCTTGCTGTTGCGAGCATTCTGTCACGAGTTCTTACTCTACTCCTTCTCTCTCCCTGGGACAAAACAAACTTTTTAATTCAGATAGCAGCAGATCACTCAAGTGGACCAAATAAATTGTAGGAGCTTTAGAATTAAAAAAATCTGAATTAAAACCTCAAGCTACATCTCCACAGTCCACATCTTGCAATAAATCCACAGCCAAAAATTTCTCACTTGCTGCTAGCCACTTAAAGAAAAGGCAGATGAGTGACAAAGGATCACTAGAAAAAAAAAAAAAAAAAAAAAAAAAGGCCATTTCTTATTCTCACTTATCAAAATCTATTGTCTTTTACTTAGCAATAGTGGAGTGGATTTTTTCCATCAGCTAACACCATAACTCAATGGCACGTTACAAACATGAAAAGAAACTATTATGTGCATACAGTAGTAAGTTAATTCCGATACCAGAAGCACCTCTGGCAGACAGCGCACGCAAAATGTACTCTCAAAAAACAATCTATAGCGCTTTCAGTAGGATGGATTTAGCTTATTTTATACCAGGCAGTTCAGGTAATAACCGAGGAGGAGAAAGAATAGGTTTTGAGGGCGAATGTATGAATTCTGCTTATAAATATCACAAACCTATTGAGCCATCTGAGGAATGGTCAGAGTCATACACCCGAGGAATCTGTATGAGTCAAAGACAGCTCTGAATTTACCAGTCAGCAATCTTTCCCACAGAGTTGCGAGTCGACTGAACAATGTTCCGGGTTATCACTGAGCTGTGGGACCATTCACGTGTTTTCTGTCTGAGCCCAAGCTGAGACGACCCTGCAGCCCAAACATCTTCACTCTGGGTACGTTCATTTGACCATCCAGTTCTCATTTTCACTCATCCAAGAAGAAAAACCATCTTATGCTATCACAGATCCTATTCCAACGCACACACACACACACATATTTTAGACCAAGAGAAACTCCAGTGTCTGTTTAATTAATATAAACATCCTTCAGTCATTCCTGTAGCGAAGGGAACTAGCTGTCCTCGCTGTGGAAATGAATGATGTTGAACTTATTTATTTGCATTGCAATGGTGTTTAGAGACTTCAGAAAAAAAAAAAAAGTCAAGGTTTTATTGTGCTAGGCAATGTAGAGTTATTTAATAAAAGACAGCCCTTACAGCAAACAGCTCACAATCAATAAAGACAAGAGAGGTAAAAGATGGGAGAAAATACTCTTTTATCAAATTCCAGCTTTCAAATGCAATATCCGTTTGGAGTCATCACCTGAATGAAATCTAAGATCTGAAAGGCTACTTTTATTACTTGTATCCATAAATATTTATGGCAATTTAACCTCAAAATTCCCATGTGCTCAGGGCTTTATATATGCATTGGGCACAAAGGGAATTCAGCATGCATGTCTGAGGGCATAATGGTTTGAGTAGTCAATTCTGTATTCCCTTCAAAGAGCTAGAGCACCATTTAATTGAATCCTCTGCTTTGTATCAAAATGCTAGTAATGTATACAGGGACATACAGCAAGCACATCTTGCTAGAGGCTTGCCGTGTCTGCTTTAAAAAAGCCTATTGCATCCTCTGCTTTCTTCCAGGCTCTAAAATATCACCTGCCACTCTAGGCTTGTGACAGCTGTGAGAGTCCTGATGAAATTTTAAAAACAATATTGCATATTATTTTGAAATTTATGAAATGGTCTGTATTAGAGGTAAATAAATTATGCTCGAGTCTTTCATTTTGCTTTCTGCTCCTTGACATATTACAGCTTATAGACTACAGCTCTTCTAGTCCCTAAACTGAAGGACTAGAAATTTTCTCTTTATCCGTGATGGCTGTGAAGTTTGTGTAACCCTGTGACTCCAGGAACTGCGACGCTCAAGGGAAAATGCAGATTATCAAGAAACTTAAAAGAAAATTGTCCCAACTGCATCATTCATCAAGTTGCATCCGAATGGCTTCTTTACATCTCGCTGTACAGTTATCATTTCACAGTTTTGTTTTAATTTTTCAAGACAGTTATTAATAACTCATCTTCCTTCTGCATTTGTTGTATAATTCAGGTCTTTTCAAAGAAAAATCTGCTTGGACTAGTGAACCCTTTTAAACCTTTAATGGAAATGTAAACTCCCACTCACCAATCTATGTCATTATCTGTGCCAAAGCTGCTATATGTAATTGGCTGGGGCAGGATAGCTCATAAAGCTGTTACTCCTTGTTAATGTCTTGTTAACAGAACATTGTTCAAGTGAAGCCCTGGTTAATACACTCGTTATGAGGGCTCTGTATCTTGCGAAGCACAGCTTGTTGCCATACACGCTGTATTCCCATTTCAGATAAAAAGGGAAAACAATTCTTTGCCTTATGAGCAGTAGGCTAATGCCAGTAGAACAAAGAAAAGAAACCTCTCTCTAATCCTCATGGATCACTCTTTTGTTCTAGACACTCTTCTGTATACTTAGACACAAGGGTGAACAAAAGTACAGTGAAATTTTCATGACTGATGGAATCCAGGAGAATTTCTATCACTGAAGTCAGACAGATTCAGTGACAAAGAAAGTAACCAAAGCAAAATTTTTCAGTACATTGATATTCTTAATATGTGAAATCAGTGGAAGTGTTGCTTAAATGCTGATTGTGTTACATGGTTTAGAAATAAAGAGTTAAAATCATTTATACAAGAAACATAGAAATTATAACTTTTAAAAATAGAATTCATAAACCAGAAATTTCCTACACTTTCAATTTTTTTTCTGCAGAAGACACTGAAATTCTAGGGTTTTACACAGACCAGAATATTCCATAAAACCTCTATTTGAAATGTTTTCATCTAAAGTTTTCAGCTGAAATAGGATTACTCAAAATTTTCAGATGGCAAAAACAATTTCTCTAATCGAAATGTACCTTTTAAAAAATCCACAATTTTCCTTAAAAAGGAGAGGATTCATTAATAAAAACTCCTGATATATTGAAAAAAACTGGCTCTAGATCACTACAGTATGTGATCTTAAATTCCATTTAACTGCAGTATAAACAATTCATTATTCAGCAACACTGAGATTCAGGAGCACTTGGGGACACTGTAATTGGCTGCTGTGCTTGTAGTGAGCAGGGGGAATATTTTCTAAAGAAACTAAATAAAATGGTCTAACTGCTTAGAATATGAACCTTGCTATCGAAAATCACTTCACTGTCTCTGGCAAAGTGACCAGCGGCCTTTCTGTGAGTTATCAAGTCTCCCAGACCTCCTCATCTTTCAGGACCTGGGACTTCACTTGAGCTGTGCCAGAGATAATGTCTGAAAGTCTGTGACAGAGATTAAATATCTCATGAGTGCCAGAAGAAAGCACATACACGGAACCACCAATTCATCATTCAATAAACCTGCTGTTGTTCTTTACTAGTTTGGTTTTGCTGAGTTCTATGGATTTTATTTCCAAAGAAATACATCAGCAGCCATAATGGGAAAACATACCTGTGTCTTCCACTGGGAAAAAGCAGAAGTAGAGGAGACAGGAAAGGTAGGAAGGACGAATAGGTGGCAGTTTGAAACACACAGCACAAGATAAAAGAACAGATTCTTCTGCCTGCATTTCTCATGTAAATTATTGACCGTCATAATTGGCGACTGATCAAAGACTTTATTCCACTATGAGAGGTAGAGGCACAGACTTGTTTAGAGTGGGGCCTGGGCTGTTTTTCAAAACCTTACTAAGATGTGTCTTACTGGCAATGTCATTTTACTTCTGGTATCACCTCTTTTTCCTTCGTCTATTTTGTGTTTGTTTTGACTTTTCAGACTGAGCTGTTTGCAGCAGGGACAGCCTATTTTTGTTTGTATTTGCAGTTTACAACACAGGGAATCCCCAGTGTTGATTGGGACAGCTCAGGCTCTGCAGAGGCATAAATAAAAGAATGTAAAACACAATTTTCCTTTTCTAAGTGCGTGAAACAGTGTTAGTTTACACACACATATACACACGAATGGTCCCACATCTGTTTGGTGCATCTCACTACAGCTCAAAATGCTCTCAACTCTTCAAAGCAGAGACAACTTATCAGCTGTTTGCTTGCACAACATTGAAGCCATTACAAGCCCAGTCTTTGATTTCTGTGACTGCATGCAGCTGGGCAGATAAAAAACAAAAACACGGAGTACAGCAAAGCACTGCCCATTTATTGCAGTGGAAGTGAAAGAGGAGAAAGATGATGTCACACCCCCAGATCCCTTCCCCTCTCAGCTCCATGGAAGATGAACTTCTCCAGAAACTTTGCAATGAGAATAACAGGGGGGGCAAGTGTGTAAGTATAGAGACAACATAGTTTTCTCACAAAAAAATGTAACAGTCCTGCTGAGCCACCACACTCGGAACTTCCAGGAAGGAATGTGATTGATAATAAACGATGTCCATAAACCCAATGAATTTACTGCTTCAGATGTTCCCACTGATTGACATTTGGAACCTCAGTGGTAGCCGGCGAGCCTGGCAGGTTAACAAAGTGCCACACTTTGTGAGGAGCAGCAGCCGTGCTACAGAAAGCAGAGCTGTCATGGTGATAAAATTATTAGTATACAGGGCAACAGAAGGGCACTCACTAGCCTGTTTGTAATCTTTTAAGTAATTCCAGCTTGTGAAGGTTAAAGAGAGAGGCAATATGAGACACTAACGCTCTGTAGACATACGGTTCCCTTTCTTTCTCTGATTCTTGTTCTTTGTTCTTATGACAAGATCTCGGCAAAAAGCAGTGAGAAACAGGTTTACTGTAACCTCAGTAGGTCTGGTCATTTAGGGAGGCTACCACTCGTTATGAAGGGAAATGACAAGGCATGACAGAAATTCAAAGGCAGACAGAAATTCAAAGAGGTAGTAGCAAATGAATATATCCATTAGTACACTGTGCCTAACTTTATGCAGACCCAAGGCCTGTGAGTTTCATGATGAACAATTTACTATATTTGTTAATACAAAGTCTTTTTCCCTAGGAAAAAAATTAAAAGCTCTTCACAAAGTGGATTAACTTAGATCTTAAAGATGAGTGGGGTGAAGTAGGTGCTATGCATATTTTACTGGGCTTTATCCTTTTAAAATGGATTTACTTTCCAAGAAAATACATTTCATTGCAGATATAAACATTTCCAGAAGGGTTCCAATATAATGAGAATTAATATATTTCATATATATTTCCAGGCCAGTCTTCAGACAAGAATATTATTGAGATCCCTTTGGTAGGGAGGAACTCAGGTCCACAGCTCTGGTTAGCTTAGGTGCCTTTCAGCAGTGTATTTGAATTATTTGGATTCATCTGGACATTTACATCTTAACTTCTAACTCCAAGGTACCATTTTGTCCAAAGGAAAGAAGCAGGCAATTATAGGACACAGTTATCTTGCTCAGAATAGAAATCTAAAATACATCAGACAAACCACACTTGTTGCTTTTTCCCCACGGTCTCTAAAGGGATCTTGAGAGGAGTACCAAAAAATGGAGAATGTCATCATAAAATCATTAGCTGACCTGCTGGAAAGAAGCTCTGTGGAGAAGGACCTGAAGGTCCTGATAACTCGTAGCTTATCAAACAGAAGCCTCAGCCAGCATTTCAAACTGCAATGTTCAAATAATTAATGTAAATATATCACATTCATAAATAATTATCAGAGAATCAAGATCATAAGGTTTGATTAATCAACAAGGATTTATCCAGCGCAAACTGGACAGAAACAACACCTGTATGTACCTTTGCTCTTTCTCATCTCCAGCTTTCTTTTTGTCTTCCGAGCTGTGAATTGGTCTTCCGAGGAAAGACCTACAACCCAGATGCATAAACCCAGTAGAAGATTAATTTGGTATGAATCAGGTTTTACTTGTACAAAACAGAGGTAAGATTTAAACTCCCTGGTCATATACTGCTTCAATGAAACATATTTTAATGGCAAAATGAAGAGTAAAGAGAGTGTGGCTGTCCTTCATTCTCTCTTAGGCATAGACAAGGTCTCTGCTAATTTTTGTTCCCTCATTTGAGAAAACCTACAGGCTACAGAGAATTCACAGGGGTGCAGTAAGTATGGTCAGGGGCTTAGAGACCATGGTCTATGGGAAACACGGAGTGAGCTCAAGCCAGAGACAGATTAAGGAGAGACCTGCTAAAAGTCTGGCACAGAGAGGAAACCAATAATCCTTTTCAATCACAGATAGATGACAAGTAAAGATCTCAGGCTGTAACAATGGAGAGACAAATTAAACATTTTAAAAGTAATGATAATCGACTGCTGAAATAAATAGATTGTCTGGGAAAGTTGTGGAATGTCCACTGGTCCTTGAAGAATAGGCTGGACAAACATCTGTCAGGAGTCATTTAGACAGACCTTCTCCTTGCTATGGAGACATCACACTTCTGAATGGCAACTTTATACTTTCAGTCTTAAAAAAGGAATAATTTCTAGTTTCTTGAGGCTCTTTTAAAACTTTTCCTACTCCAGATAACTGAGAAGGGTGAGGCTTGCTGTGACAATCACCAGTTTGGATAGAAGAAGTGAGACAACTCAAGGAAAGAGTTCTTCTTGAGACTTCTTCAGTCAGCCCTGTTTTAATAGCCCTCGTCCTCATACTGTCATGGTCATGGCAGTGAGAAGCCCCCAGGAGCCAGACTGTGGAGCTCCTGAAACATCAGGTGCTGTTCACACACGCACGCGCAATCACACAGTCTATCTACTAGAACAGATTTGATTGAAAAGAGGCTTTATTGCCATCTTCCTCTGATTAAATTGGAAATGTAAAAACAAACATGTGGATGATGGGCCAAGTTTTCATTTGCACTGATAGTTTTGGTACTGCTTTCTTCTTAAAAGGAAGCCTTAAGAAGTTGGTAAAGAAGTTGTCTTTTAATATGGACAAAGTGGGGAAATTGGCCATAATGCAAATAGGCATTGACTATATTTAGTACTTTGGCTGGATTTGTACTTTCACAATAATACTTTTCTACTGTTCTGGTGCAATAAGGAACTTAAGGTGAGTAATAATGAAGTGTAATTGCACTTTGCAACACTGCCCACACAAAGAGGTCTTAAAGGAATCCCAGTGTAAATGAGAATCTTGGCAACAATAGCTAAACTGTGTTGGCTTAATTTTAATGTGGTTACTCATAAATATTTTAATCTTTTAAAAAATGCAGGGGAATTTATAGCAAAAATAGGATTTTAAACTGTTCTTGGCAGTAGGGTAGAAAGGGTGTTGAATGAAGAGTCCCTATACTGGAAGCCTCTATTTCCTGGCATTTGCAGCCCACTGGTCGTGATCTGTTTCTGAATCCTCTCCTGTCACCAAGGTCAGGCTGACAGGCCTGTAGTTCCTCACATTCTCCTTCTGATCCTTCTTGTTGATGGGTGTCATGTTGGCTAACCTCCAGTTGTCTGGGACGTCCCTGGTTAGCCAGGCAAATGACAGAAAATGGCTTGGTGAGCCCTTCCAGCAGCTGCCTCCGCAGCCTTGGGTGGATCCCATCCAGCCCTATAGACACATGAGTGTCTAATTGGCATAGCAAGTCACTGACCATTTTCCCTTGGATTATGGGGACTTAATTCTGTTTCCCGTCCTGTTTTCCAGCCTAAGGGGCAAAGACATTAAGTACCTCTGCCTTTTCCTCACCCTGGTTCACTATGTTTCCTCCAACTTCCAGATGGAAATTCTCCTTAGCCCTCCTTTCTTTGCTAATGTTTCTATCCTGATGGGAAAAAAAGGCAATTTACACACTAGCCTCCACGCAAACGAAAAGTTCTTTACTTGAAATCTAAAAATCCTAATTTAGTTTGATTTTCTTTCTTAGGCAGGTACATACCCACCAACGCAGATGATTTCTGAATTTGGCCTCAGAGAATAAAGCTAACAAAAGCAGAGCAGAGCATTTATTGGCTCGCCCTAGAGAAAGTCAAAAGAAACTGTAGTACATCTGATTCTCAGTGATTCTTGAAAGTGTTTTACAATCTGAAAAGCATGGGGGACATGTTCAAAGGCGTAAACACGAATCAGGAACCAAGCTGCCATGAAGAGTCATCAAGAGTCTGACACCTGACTACCATTTGTTCCTTTGAAAATCTCTTGCTGCATCAATTACACTTACTTCCACTTCAGAGCTGCAGCATACAGCCAGAGTGGCATAAAATATCCTAAAGAAAACGAGCATCAGCCTGAGTGGGGAAAAGGAGAGCAAGTGGTGATCTACAGAGCTCAGACAGCCAGAAAGCACCTAGCTAACTGGGGTGCAGCCTGGGAAGCAGCAGGGGAAAGCAAGGGGCAGAAATGGAGGGAAGGTAATGAAGAGAAAACTGAACCAGAAAGACTTTTTAGCTGAAGATGAGTAGTGAGTACCTAATGAGTGACAACAAGGAAGAGAACAGAGATGCTGGCAGCGGGAAGAATGGATGGATCATTACAAATGGCTGTATATTCTCTCTCATGTCTGGCTGCGGAGGGGAGTGATAGAAAGGCTTTGGTTGGTGTTTGGTATCCAACCGAGGTCAATCTTCTAATCCATGTAAAGCATTCTTCCCAACTTCAGCCCACCAACACTCTACATCTTGACACCAAAACCATCCCTTTTTTTTTTCTTTTCTTTTCATTTATTCTAGTATCTTTTTTTTTTTGTTGTGTAGCAACTGCAGCACTGAAGAGAGTAATTGGGTGTCTTTTGTTTCACAAAGAGTCTGACATGACTTCCCATGATGCCAGAGTCACTCTCTTAAGTGCGAAGGCCCCAGAAGGCTGATGCTTTAAAAAATAAAGAAAAAAAGTGAGGGTTCAGAGGAATAGAGAAAGGAGGATGAAAGAGCGGAAAATAGGGAAGATAAGAACAGAGAGTTGGAGGCTCATCACCGAATTTCCAGAGTCTGATGTTTTCCCTGTACCTCCATGCATAGAGCATTTAACTCACCTGCTCTTATTTGGCAGTTCCAAAACTATTTTAGACTTACTGAATTCTGAGATAAAAAAAGATATTTTGTATAGATGCCAGTTCCAGAAATTCTGTGGAAAGTCAAAAAGGGCATTTCCTCAAAATGCTGAGGCTGCAAGAAACAAATCAAACAACAAAGGTTCATCACAAAGAAGGAGGAGCACATAAGGTGGATCTTTAATAAGTAGAGGATTTCTGTTACTTAAAAAGGGTTTTTCCAAAGGAAAAGAGCAGCACACCACAGAAATTTTTACCTAGGAATCCATATGCAGAGTACAGACCCCAAAGCAATATATTTTCTTTAACACTAATGTAAAACTACAATAATTCAGATAATCGATCAAATTAAAACAAGAAATCTCTCTGAACAAAAGGCTGGAAAAATAATTGTGTCGGGTTTTTTTGGTGATATTTTCTCTTTCAGTATAATGATGCCTTAATTGTATTTTACCACAATAACACATGCCAGTGATAGCGTTCCAGCTGTGATCAGAATCCAGTACAACAAATGAGGCAGCCTACATATTTAGGCTGAGTTGAAAATATGAAATAGAGGAAAGATAATCTCCCATTCTGTGTGTATAATATCTTTCCCTATATGTATTGTGGCTACGCTCAGAGGACTTTTACGATTTCATTTTCTTTGTATTTCTCCCCCGAGAACTGCATCCTCAGCCATCCTATGGGATAATCATACCTAACAAAGGAAGGGGATCTAAATCAAGGCAGAATGGCAGTATATTTCAACGGAGATTTGGAGGAAACAAAAGAAATCTGAGGGATGATATTGAGTATGCTTTTTACAGGGTTCAGAAATGTGTTGTCAAGATAACAGGTAAGGAAGGGCTGCTGAGTAACAGGAAGGCTGAGTCAAAAAGCAGGCAGCACTCACGCCATTGATGCTCAAACTGTGAGAAGAGAGGAATGAGATGAGGAGTGACCAATTCCAAACTTTATAGTTATAGACATAATAGAACAACTGGTCCTGTGAGCAAGGCCTCAGAATGAGGCCACCACTCCAACATACATATAAGGCTGTTTTGCAATCAAGGCAAAAAAAATGTAGAAATTAATGTCTAACAAGGGGAGCAATCCCTATACTGCAGTAGAACAAAGTCTTCACCGAGCCTTTTTTTAATGTGTCCTTTTGGAGAAACAGTTGAATTCTACTCAGTGGAATTCTTTCACAATTGGAGGGATTTATGAGAGACCAGAAAGTTCAATAATGTCTGCTGGATAAAGAAAGGGTGAGGGCCAATCCTATCCAGTAATATATCTGGAATGAATTGCTGAACTACCAGTAATTAGAGGGCATCTAAAAGGACTTTACAAGTTGTGTGAGGGTTTTGAGGTGATAATACAGCTGGTTACCAGAGTAGGACCCTGCATCTCTTTCCTAGCAACTAGAAGCAATAGAGTGTGTGACTAACTGAAGTGTTCAAAACCATAATTCTTCATGTTCTGTGTAAAAAGGGCTGGCTATCGAACTGAATGGTAGCAGGACGCTTCTGCAGTGTTTTCGGAAAAGTGTTCATTCAGCTGTTAAGTCACTTATTCACTCAGATAGACTGAAATGCCTTTATATGATCTTTTAATGATGAGTAAAACTTGTATCATGTCTCAATACTTACAACAAACCTACAGGACACTACAGATTTTCTGGGGGTCTTATATCTGAAGTACTTGAAACGTCACAAATTTTTATACAAAGCCACATATAATCTCCTTTCTTATTTAAAATCTTGGCTCAGTTCACATCAAAGCTTGCAAAAACAGATGACAAAACTAAGTGGACTACTCAAACCACAGGCACTGTGCTAGACAGAATAAAATCTCTTTTCATCTTTGTACTGTTGAAATCTTTAAATAAATAATTAGTACAGATTCTCCTCTCTCTTCTCCACTCTATGTTTAAGATTTCAGGGAAGTGCATGCATTTTTTTCATTGTTTCCAAACACACACTTGCACATAATCATAACAGATTTGAAGTAACTGTTTATGCAAGGCAGAGGTCCAGCAGTATTTTAGACATAGTAGGTGCAAATTAAACTCACTGCAATACAGCAGCCCAACCTTCTGAGGTTATATGGTTCTAGGCATAAAAGCATTTCAGAAACTAGTATTACATGATAAATCATTTATGTGGGTACTTCCAACAGCATGAAGAGTGGAACACAAGAAAGAGGTACATATTTCAGAAAGACTCTAATCCGGTTTTACATTAGAGGTACAAGAATAGAAAGCAAATAACCATCTATCTCAAATGCAGAAATGGTAGCACATTGTTTACCATGCTAGGAGAAATAAGTGTGACATGAACTTTGTTGTTCAAGCCTTGCTTCATTTATTTGTTTGTTTGTTTGTTTATTTATTTAGTTATTGTAATAAAGTTAACAGATCCTTAATACTGTTAATAATTTTAAGTACAGCTACTGCTCAAAAGGTCTGAGAATCTGAGACATTTCATGCAATAGAGGTTAATGATATATTTAGCTAAGAACTCTTTTTCAGTTCTCTGTGTGTCTCAACATTTTTTCAGTACCAATTAAACTATTTAATTCGCTCAAAATTAGCTGCATCCCTCAGGTTCATTGGAAGTTGCTCATAGGTAGCCTTTAACTACCCCAGAAATAAGAGTGACACAATGACTGGCAGTGTTTTCAGATGTGTACAAACAGCTACTTCCCCAGACCAGCTCTGCTGGTTGACATAGCTCCTCCATCACACAAAGTGAACTGGTCAGGGCTGGAAGGGATCCCCCTTCCTTAATTGAAGGTGGCAGCTGTCACTGAAATCAGCCCTGACATAAGCCGCTCAGACCTCTTGGAGAGAGAGTGGAACCAGCTGAGGCTACACACAGAAAGGTCCTCCATGCATGTGAATCCTGGACCCAGAATTCACCTGCACTTGTCTGATACCTTCTTAAGGAGGACTCCTAGTCGTTTTGCCTACTGTTAAGTGTCTTCTTTCCCCTCCAGACAGGCTTCAATAGACTGAGATGCTATGGTGAGCCTAATCTTCCAACAAAACCCGGTGTTATAAAATGGCAAACTCAGGTGGAACACATCCTCTGTGTAAACTCCATCTTAGTACGAAAAAATGGGTTGTCTCCACCACTAAATCTGTCTGATTGGCAAAGGCTTCTCTTAGCTGTGAGTGACTGCAGTTCTTTCTGCCTTGAGGGCTCATCATATGAGAGATATTTCACATGTCAACGTGACAGCAACCCCATAGCTGAGCTGATGATATCTGTCAGCACCCTAGCACTCAATGGAAGGTGGAATTTCTTGCACTTTTGCAGGAGAGAAACAAATTTGAGTGGCTGGCTGGACATTGCCATCATAGGGAGAAAACAGCTGTCTCAGAATAGCCGTCTCATCTAAAACTTTGAATAAGTAAATCTCAAATATCCATTCTATTGACTCAGACACAGACCTTCTCTGTATCTCACTTCTCATGTAGGGATGAGAAATCAGTCTCAAGCCAGATTTAAGCCTGAGTTACATCTACAGCATCTTAAAATCACTGCCCTTTTCCACTACTCACATGAAACATTTCAGACCCCACCTAGAGCTCCTGGGATCCAGTTAAGAGAGGGAGACCATTAATCAACTAATTATGCTTAACAAGAGCAGGGCTGAGAGAGATTGAAGGTGCCCAGTGGCTTCATGAGTATTGCTGTGTGCCAAATCCCTGACATTTTCATTGCTGCTCTTGACTTCACCTTTGCCTGGATGTGCAAGTGTGCTCTTTGGGATGTGACCCAGCTAACACATGGGGCACTTCATTAATATGACTAGTTCCATCAAGGTTACTTCAGACATTCCAAAGCATTAGATTTGGGCTTACAGTTAAGACCCGTTTCCAACATCTGTTGATGGATGTCTGAATTCTTATCCCCCTCCCTCCCACACTCACTCACAGAAGAGGAAGAACAGTACTTGAAGCAAGCAAACAAGGAGAGTGCTCAGTGGTGCAGAACCTCAGCTGGGAGAGGAAGTGCACTCTGAAACAGCAGCACTGTCCAGTGCTGTATTTTTATACACTCTGATGTGAGACACTGACTCAGCTTCAATCATGCTGTCAGTCTTCTCTGACAGGACAACTTTTCATTTTCTCATCTCCACTGTGCTCCTCCTCCAGTCCAGCCATAGCCTCCCTGAGCATGAATAAGCAGAACCATGCAAGGCACTGTACGCAGGATCCTAGCAGAGATGCGGTGGACTAATGCTTGCTGGTATTTACTGAACATATTTCCCTTGGTAGACATTTGGTGTTTCACAGTTGTCCCACACCTCTGTGATCATGATTGACATGACATGATAGGACTGTGTCTAGTTGTCGTGTATTTAGCCTGTGATTCACTAGAACATGAAACGATTTTTTGTTTCCTGACCTTTTCATGGAATGAAATCTGACCTGTTTGTAGAAATCTAGTTTCTTTTATTCAGTACTGTGAATGAGTCTGCAGCTTGAAGTCAAGTTCCGTTTCCACTACTCCAGCCTTTCAGCTCACCCCCTTTCTTTTTCATGATCAAGTTTATTTGAATATTACTTAACTAATTAGCCAAATACAGTTAGCCAAAAGCAACTTTTTGGGGTGACAGTCTTTAAGATTGGTACCAAGACAGATCTCTGATGAGCTTCCTTCTAACCTCTCTCCTTGATAGTTTTCTTGTGTGCATCTCATGCTGTTGCCTCCATTTCAACTAGCTCTTGCCAAGCTCAAACTCGAGCTTTGGGTTAGGGTTAGGGTTAGGGTTAGGTTTGGGTTAGGCTTAGGCTTAGGTTTAGGCTTAGGTTTAGGGTTAGGGTTAGGGTTATGGTTTGTCTCCTCTAGTTTCCTGGTGACTCCTTAAGAAATGCATTACTTTGATACAGATGAATTTTTTCTACAAAATTTTCTTTCTTTCTCTAGAAAATCACTTACTTTCAGAAAAATGAATCTAGGTTAATATACCACAATCTGCTTCTTTCCAACCGTATATCACAATTTCTCCCATTTCCATATTATGGGTATATTCAATTATCTTTCTATTTAAAAATTATTCTTAGAGCTTTACATACTTTTGAGCTCAGATTAACTGTCTTCATTCCTTGGTCACTTTTATCCTCTTTACTAAATTCAAGCACCACATTTGCTATTCTCCAAGCATGCAGTGCTCTCTGAAGACGATGGTTAACTACAGTCTTACTTTTAAATCTTTCATTACTCCAAAGGAAATTATGCCATACCTCCCAGTTTGAGCTCCTAAGAGCTCAAAGCATTCTGCTGTGTGGGATTATTTCCAGCAGTCCCATTAGTTTACCCATTTTACATCATGTTTTGGGCACGTAGTGTTGCTATAGTTTTATCAGAAATCTTTAAGCACCATTTGCAGGAAACCCATGGCAATTTGTAGACTGAATCTTAATATCCATCCAGGTCCATTTGATAATGGCCCTGAAGTGATACCTGCTGATGCCTCTGTTCTTTAATTTCACAGAGATGCTAGCTGCACAGAGGTAACTTCAAGCCTTTCATGGAGTCGTCACTGCTCACCCAGCAGCTTTGGAAACTCCTGTCTGATAAAAACGATGCCCTAAAGAAGCAATGGTTTTGCTGGGAACTTCACATGTAATACGGCAAAGCCGCTTCTGAGACATTTAATTTGGTTTTGATGGAAACCCCAACCACTACTTTGTGACTTTATAGGAGTTGGTGATTATAAAGGCTAGGTGCTCAAATATTTCTTGATGTACCTTGCAGGGCATTTATCAGATATCCATACATTTCGACATTCCCACCCAGATTTCCTCTAAAAGATTGAGAAATTCTTCCTTCCTTCTCCCAAGTTTTTTCCTTTAACTGCTAAACTATTGC
Organism: Mohoua ochrocephala; assembly: GCA_013398855.1. Taxonomy (NCBI): domain Eukaryota; kingdom Metazoa; phylum Chordata; class Aves; order Passeriformes; family Acanthizidae; genus Mohoua; species Mohoua ochrocephala. Next base: position 370,460 of record VZTA01017088.1, read on the forward strand.
TATAATGTTCCCACTGGTGTCTTCACTGCAATAAACAGGCTAAGCAAAGAAAGAAGATCCATACAGTCTGAAAATGATCAGCAGACCTTTGCTGAACTTTGTGCCGGTGTCATTTATTATTATCATCCTGGAAGCTCTTTACTGCAAGAAGTCTGGCTGTCTAAATAATTCTCTTGTATTTGTTCAACTTCGGAGTTCCCCAAAAGACAGAAAAAGTGTATAAAGTATAAAAAGTATATAAGCATGAAAGGAAAATATTTATTTTCTTTAACTTCCTAGCTGATTATTTTTTCTAAAAATGTGGAAGGTTTAAGTTTCTGTGCCTTCAAGGTTTTATCAACACAGGAAAGCTATAACAACACAGTTCTGTGCTGATAGCCCTACAACAGTCTTTGTAAACACTTGGCCAATATCACAGCCTGTCTTCCTTCCCTTCCTTCCTTCCTGCCTGCCTGCCTCTCTCCCTCCCTCTCTCTCTCCCTCTCTGGAAGTGTTGTAAACAAAAACAAGAAAAGGAGAAGGGAAAATAAGCTTTAAATCAAAAATTAAAAAAAAAAAAAAAATTAAGTATAACCATTTTATATATTAAATTTCCCTAGTATCACTTATACTCGAATGACAATCTAAGCCAAACTGTAAATTCCTTTATTTACTTTCAAGGGTTTTTATTGACCGTTGTGGGTTTCCTTTTAGTTTTATCCCACACCTGCTTGTTCTTTCTGGGCTTGGGATATAGCCCTACTCAAACAGTAGGAAAAACTAGAGGCACTTGACACAGACCCCACCCTTCAGCAGGGCCATTTTGAGGGAAAATAGATTTTATTTATGAGATTTTCTTTATTTATAAAGTAGCTATGTGCAAAACAAAACCATTTGAAGGAGACAGCTGGAGGAAAATGTGAGTGCCCTCTCTTAACCACTCGCTCAGCATTGCTGTGGGGCCTTTCCCTTGAACCAGCAGCTCGTGTACTTCAGCCAAGGTGGTTTGAGAGCTGCCTCGGAAATCAGAGTGCCACTTCAGTTAAACATGTGCAGGAGCTTCCTCTTGTCCTCGGGCAATCAAGGTCTCGCTGACTGCTCTGCCCAGGAGGCTCTGGCAGCATTTGTATTCTCTTCAACCAACAGGAATATGTGGCTGTAAAGATGCCGTGTTTGCCTCACGGGACTTTCCTCCACCAAGAAACCGGGTGAGCTGCTCACGTGGCTGAGTGAGTAAGTCCCATTTAGATAAAAGTTCAGGCAAGGAAATCCTGCAATAATGTCAACAGCCATGATCAGTAATTAATAAATGCTGCAAACCATAACCAAAGAGGTTAAGGGCCTGACTTTGGCTGTTTCTTGGAATATATAGGACCTCACATGCATCCACATGATTTTATTGATTCCAATGGCTCCAAAAGGATGCTACCAGAGAACAGTCTGGTTTTGCACCCATTATGTAAAAACATACTCATACGTGCCATTTATGTTTAAAGCTCTTCACAAAATGATCCTGCAAATTCCTCTTTCAGTTACAGAAATAGAGGCACAGGAGTGATTTGCCCACAGTTGTGTAGGCAGTTAGTGGAAGAGCAGAGGGTTTGATACCCAACTCAGCTCCAAACTCAGGGCACAGCACCTCACAGTATGAATCCTTCAGCCTCTTTTCTTTTATGCACCTGCCTGTAGTTAATGAAATTACCTGCTTTTCATTTGCCAAAGTGCTGAGCTCTAGGAAGGGAAGCAGGAGGAACCAGCTTGTGTGTCAACTCTGAAATGTCAAAGGTACAACTTGTATACTGGGATTTGTGCATATTTTAAATCTGTTACACAAACAGCATTAACTTTCTAAAATTTCCAAAAATTATACCACATACTGTCTTTCTGGATATATTTTAATCTGCTTGATCTAAAAATCTCCTAAGCCTGCGAGGAGGATACAGCCTGTGATAGATATAATGGTAAATAAACCTATAGAAGTTATTTTCCTGATACATTTATCTTTGCTTTCAAAGACATTCGGAGTTTGACAAGTTTTTGAGTTTGCCCCCAGAACAACGTTACATCAGCTTGTGATGTCAGTTTCTGATTGACTGTGACACAATATTTTGCCACCAGTGGCCCAAAACATCACATGTAATGTTTCACTCTCTCCCCCTCTTTCTGCTCATTAGGTTCCAAAACAATTAGAAAAAAACCCCAATTGATCCTGTAAGAATGGTGTTTTCATAATGGATGAGTAATCCTGCTAGATTACCCTGTGTTAGACTAGGTTATACTGCATTGGAAATCAAATACATATGACTAGAGTTTCACCAAAAAATTCTTCTTCAATGCAAATTTTCCTTTTAACCAGATCTTTTAATGAGCTTCATCTGTTCTTGAATTTCTCTTCTGACATATACAAGCAACTCATATTTCATGAAACATTATGGCTAAAAATTGGATCACCAGTTCTTCCAAATGAAATACAAGGGATTGTATTTTCAGAAAACTTGTTTTTCACAGGATAACTCACCAGCATATACTAAAAATGTATACAACTTTCAGATATCTTAGAGGGAGGCAACACCAAGAGAAAAGTCTCCATTTCTTCAGTTTGCTTTGAAAATTGGAATATGTTTATGAATCTTATTGTAACAGACAGTAAGGAAGGAGAGGGTTTTTTTCTTAGCATAGAAATTTCTGACTACTGATAGTAACTAAAATACAACCAGCGCCCCTCTCTTCACCACAAAACACCACCACCACCACTACCAAAAAACCTAATACCCAAATACAAAAAAAAACCCCAACAACCCAAAACAAAACAAAATAAAATGATCACATGATTGTTTTTTGTTCAAAATGTACTGGCTGTAAAATGCTATCAAACATTCAATTACTTCTGGATACCAGTGTTCAACCAGCTTTTCTTTGCCAGATCCTCTTTCTACATGGCTGCAATGACAGAGTTATGTCTAATGTCTTTTGTTTTCCTTTCTTGCATGTTTTGCAAAACTAATGCCTCCCATTTCTTCTCTCAGGTCTTTGTATTACCCACCACTATACAATTTCCATCACTGGAGATTTTAAAAACAGATCTTCTATACCTGCAATTTCTAACCAATCATCTAGAAGTACATACAGTGAGGTACAAATCAGCTTTCTGATAGAGTCTAATAACTGAATGAACATAAATGTTAATATTTAAGAAGGGCTTCTTCAGAAATGTGAACATATCTCAAGCTCAAACAACTTATTTGGGGATTTTTAAAAGCTTTATTATCAGGGCTTTATTGCTTGTATTTGACTTGCTCTTCCTTTATCTCTGAGTTGTGATATTTGTGTCTGAAGCAGCTTAAAGCCACCAAATAAGAGCTTCTGAGGGGCACATTAAATTTTCCCAGGACCAGGACCAAAAATATCCTCTGTAAGATCAGCTCTGCAGTTCCAGAAAGGCTGGGTGAGTGTGTGAGCGTTAAAATACGTAACAGAGTAGGGAGGAAAGAATAAGAAACTGAGGAGTTTTCTCTGAAAGAAAGTTCCATGCCCCAGTTACCCCATCGTCACCAGTACGGGTTGCCAAAGCACGTCAGTGCGCTATATAGAGCCTGTACTGCTTGCACTTCACACATTAGGAGAAAGGCACTGAAACTCATTTCTGCTTAAGTACCTGTGGTGTTTGCAGGGCAGACCATAATCTACTTCTCACTCTGACAGTCTCTGAGACTTCTCTGACAGCTCTGAAAACAGATCTCATTCCTGGCATATTAGCAGAGCCAAAAGCAACAGTTAGATCTTGCCATTACCTACAGCTGATTTCATTGGAAAGCATCTTGTGTCGTTCAGTCTTTGAACATGATTCAACTTGGACTTTCAGCCTCCCAGGAAAATGACTTGTTCTTATGTCTAGCACTAGTAAGTGTGTGGTTCATAGGCTCACAAGAAAAATATAAGCGCTAGAAACATTCTATCGTGTGCTAACAAGTCCTGCACCTTACTGTCTCGTGTTCAGTTACTGATGTGTTCCATGAGAGAAACCATGTTGTCTCTCAGCATTCGTTTTGCCAATCTAGAAAACACCCTCCTTTCTAGTCTCCCCTCAGAAGTTATGTTTGTGATTATTCCAATCCTCCTTTCCCTGCAGCTGCTCTTGCTTCCATGTCTCCTGCCTTAACCCGACCGACTGTGCAGATACACAGGCACATATATGTGTATATATATATATATGTATGTATATATCCTGCTAGCCCTGCAAAATGGTGTAAGCAATCCCCTCTCCCTGTCGAAAACATTTTCTGACATTTGGGGTTTCCATGCTCATATCTTACTGATTCTGGACAGAAATTCTAAAAATGATTATCTCCATACAAATACATTTCTCATTTTTAAAGGGTGTTCCTGAATTAATTGAAGAATTTTCTGTTTGCTCCTTTCCCTTTATACTATTTGTTCATTGCAATTATTTCATACCTGTTGATAGCACTTTTTTGCTTTATGTCAAATTCCAGCCCTTTCCTTGGCTGCTGATGCTGTTTAACCATGTATTATCTGCTCACATCATTAGCATACAAGATTATTACAAAACTACTAATTAATGAGTGGTCACAAGATTTGTTCCAAGGGAGTCTCACCGCTCTGCCTCATCCAGCACAGCCTATTTTCACAGCAGAGCAGTGACTTGAATATGTGTTTCTAATGGCATGGTGTCTTCTGGCAGTCAAACCTTCTGTGTGGTCAGGGTAATTAAGAGCTCTTGGATACCAAGTACCTCTTTGTAGCCTACAGCACACCAGGCACCACTTTCAGAACAGGGTGAAAAATGTGGGCTGTGCAGCATCTCTCAGAAATGCACCATTACTCAGTCTGTACCTGTAGGCATGGTGATATTCTCACTGGTTCGTATTTGCACACAGAAGGGTTGTGTCTGATGCAGCTTCCTCCCAGCAGGCCTGATCCTGATCCCCAGCCACAGGCTGACACCCCAGCCCATCCTTGGCAGGTTCCCATCTCCAAGGAGGTGCCCAGTAGTCAGCACTGGGTCTGCCCCTGTTTCCCCTGGCTGCCCAGAACTGGGGAGGTGGAATAGGCTCCAGAGGGTGAGGTCCTGTCCTGCCTCCCCAGGGGACCACCGCACCTCCTGTCCTCAGGGAATTGCTGGTCCTTATGGTGTCCTAGCAACTACTGGAGTCGAGTTGCAGCCCTTTGGGGTCAACTGCTTTGCCCATTTCTTTCAACACATGTTGTGTTCATCCATACATGGGTCTGATATTGCATAATCGTTTTTATTGCCCACATTTCTGCATACCACTTAACCCGGGGTTATGAACAGAATCATCTGCATTCCTGTATTCCATGCTATATTTCATGCCAGCTGGGCTTTGGAGGTGAAAAATTGTGTTTTGTTGGAATAAAGTCTTTTAGTCATTTTATCTGTTCTATATTCATACACACATGAATATGAATATGCTAACAGATTTTCCCCTTAGTTTTTAGAGATACCACAAGCTATTTTGTTTGAAGATCTACACTAGGAGAACTGTGAAATCTAAGCAGGGAAGAAATTAGTGATTTGAAAAACAACAAATTGAAGTGTGCATTTGGGTCTGGATGCAAGTCTGGTAAAATATCACCATGGTTCTTGTGGTGCAGGTGAAGGGATTGGAACGCTTTCAGTATGAGGCAGATAAGACATCTTGTGTGTGGGGACTGGTATGGTGTCAAAGCTCCCATGTTGGTATAGCATCCAGATCTGCCCAGCACACAGCCACTGCACACCAACTTGGACATCATGTGCTCACAAACAGACATATTTCCTGTTCCTGAGGAAATATAAATGGGGAAATTGTTTGACCTGGGCTAAGTGGCCAACACTGAGGCCAAATTCAAAGGTAAGGGATTGAGACAGTCTGAATATAGGATATAAATTCATTCGCATTGTATGTAGCAGGAATTGAAACCTCTTAAAATCGCCTGGCTGAACTGTAACATTATGTCCTGTCATCTCCGCATCGTTCAAGTGGAAAAAAAGAAAGTTCTATTATAGCTGGCCTTCACTATCTCAGAGATGGCTGAAAAATAGTCCTGTTCATCTCTGGGAAGGCAGCAAAGGGAAAGTTATTTTAGAAACTATGCACAGTGAGAGAAAGCTTTTGGATGTTTTAGTATCCAGATTCTCAACCCGAGTCGAGGAGAGGGATGGGATTATGGCCAGGTCAAAGATTAGAGAAACAACACTTCATTGGGCTGCCCCAGCCGCCAAGGGAAAGATTTGGAGTCCAGTCCCGCAACAGCAAATATCACAAGGGGGAGAAGCTGCAATGGCAGGAACTGGGGATGCCCAGTCTATCTGTATTTCCACCTACCATGTATGTTGGCAAGGCAAGCAAGGAAAAAGAGCTCTGCCTGTATGCATATTCTTGCTCTGCTTCAGTTCTACGGGTCTGGCCAGTCAACATCCTTTGCAAGGGAGGATCTGCCTCAGGTTTGGTACTGGATTATTTCCTTTGAAGTGGGAGTCAAAAAAAAATACATGCATTTGGAAATATAAGCCAATAACCAATTACTAGCATATTCAACAGTATTTTAGACTGCTTCTTCAAATGCCATCCATTCAACACCCAGCAGAAGGAACATTTAAAAAAATGAGAATGTTTTGTGGTTATCTGACAGACTGCATATATGGCAGTCAGCGTGAAAGCCCTTTTTGCATGTCGTACAGCAAAACTGAGGAAAGTTGGTGGATTTCAAGTCAGAACACACCTGTTGCTCCAAAATTACTTTTTTTCCATACCACATATTGCATATGGTAACCTTGGCAAAAGCTGGTTAGCTGAAATGCAAGTAAATTTTTTTAGGCATGGAGGAGGACTAAGTTAAACCTCATCTCTAACTTGTTAAGTAAAATAAAATGGGCAATTCATCCCAGCAGATTGCTTTGCAGGGCGACAGGGAATCTATCCTGTTCTGTACGGCCATTGACTTCAGGGACACGATCCAATCAAAACCCCAGCCTGCATCTCACCCCTTCTCTGCCTGTCAGAGAGCAATGCCCTCCCAAAGAGGGGAAAATAAGCCTCAAGTGCCACTGATGGGGTCCCAAGTGGCACAGAGACACAGCTGCATCACAGTTCACATTACTAATTTCCCAGACATCTAAAGATGTGAGAGTGGAATCAAAGCCACTGCAGCGCTGAATGCAGCAGCAGACAGTTTTACAAAAATGAGAGTGCTCATACATTTGCTCAGGCTTTTTGCTTCTCAGTCACATGAATAAAACCCTAGGCTTCTGCAATCCTTTTTCTTTTCCCCTTGTTTTCATTTGCTTCTGCCTGCCCCTCCATATAGCACACACAGGTGTTTTGGATACAGACTGTGGGCTGGTTACCCAATTACGAGCAGGGAAGCTAACATTATGAAAATATAGTTAAAGTCTGTGTCAGTGTAACCATTAAACTACTAAAGTAAATAAGATATTATGATACTTTTTTATGGACTTCTTTATCTTAAGTGGTTTTTTTTTCCCCTCATATTATCTACATCTCCCTAGAGAGAACAGTTACCTACTCTGAAAGAATTTGCAAGGCTGTAGCTTTTATTATCATTTAAATTGCCAGGAACGTTAAGACGTCATTGGTGACAACAGCAACAACTAACCAAAGCAGGAGGGAAGTAGTATTTTTCCATTATCTGTTTCTTTTCACTTAAATTTTCTGTGTGTCTTGAAATGAGGAAAAAACTGTTCTCCTCTGTCTTGAAAACGTTTCACAACATTCATTCTTCAACTTTACTCAAAGACTTATTTAAGGATGAAATTCTGGAAATACTCCTTAATCCTATATTTGCTCATGTAATAAACCTTCCTGAAATATGTGGAATAATAGAATTGTATAAAATTAATCTATTATCTATCTATCTATCTATCTATCTATCCTCAGAATGGAATATTAAGCGAATAATGCTATTACAGTCGAGTAAGTCAGTACTAGGAAAAAATGTTTCTGATTTATTTTGCTATTTTTTCCTGCCTGAGCACTGGGAAGCCCATTCCTCAGTTTTATTGTTTCTTGATGCAGTATACAACTGGTGAACAAATCTCGAAAGCCAGTTCTGCAGCTATTTAACTTTACACTTTTTGAGTGGGTTGCTGACAACTTGTTAAGTTCAGCATCAGAATAAAACTTCAGAGTCCTAGTCTGGAGCTGCTGTTAAGTGACTCATTAAGAACATTTGACAGTCAGAATTTAGACTGTTCTTTAACATTGATTGATATAAAGCATATGATTTTTTTTTTGTTTCAGTGAACACAAGTGCATTCCAAAGTCTACAACTCATAACAGCAAACACAAAATTGCCATCTGAATACATTTTATTTTGAGCAAACCCAACACTATTCACCTGCAGTCCTTCCTCTGCAAATTCCCTCAGATACAACTTTCTTGATATGGTAGTCCTTGTCCAGGAGAATGTTGTTAGAGAGGAAGAAAAGAGCAATGAATGACCTTATGCTCAAACTGCAAAGAAACATTTTGGTGACTCAAAGAAGAGACAGCTAAACATCATCTCATCAGAAAGTTAATATCTAATTTTGGATTGAAATATTTTGACTCAGAAAAGTCTCACTCTTTATTTTTTTACTTTTACAAACTACGGTTTTTCTAAGTATGATTTTTTATTATATTATTTGCCTAGCCAACAGAGTGGCAGAAAATATTGAGGTTTTGAAGAAATGCAGAGTAATACACAAAGGAAAATTCCCACGTAAACAGGCATAAATTATGATGGTTTCTAAATTATCTATCATCATTCAGAAAATATTTGACTGCTTCTCTGAAAACATTAGCACAATGCTCTACCATTTTCATAAAGGCAAATCTAATGTTTGAAGTTGTTAGGAATTGAATGGGGAACAAAACAAAAAGCATCTTTGCGCCGCTTTATAAATCCTCGTATCCTGAGAATCACTGCTCACATCTTGAACACAATCCAATTCAATCAATTTGGAAAACAGTTTGGTGTCGTTTTGAAGCCATGGTAAGGGTGATTAGAAATACAGAACAGATTTCACGTGCATATAGCCTGCAGCTCTTCGTCTTGGAAAAGGCAGGACTGAAGGAAGTCACCGAATATGTCTGCACAGTCTCAACTAGCAGACGAGCAGTAATTACAGGCTATTTTTAGTGTTAGAACTAGAGGTGCCTCAATGTTTTTATTAGGAAGAGCAACAAATAAAACTGCTTTTACACAACTTACAAATAAATTGCAGAACTCATTATTGCAAGATGTAGAGGTGAGCGAGAGTTTAAACATATTCAAAGCTGCTTCAGAAGGCTCCTGGGGAAAGATCTGCTGGCGTGGTGTTAAATGTGATGGAAGTGATACAACATCCAGCACTTGTCAATTCTAAAGAAGGTGGCTGAGGGCACTGACGAAGAATCACCCTCTCTACTTCCTTCCATTTCTTACGTTCGTCCTATATATTTGCAGCGGATCCCTGTAGGAAAGAACATTTGGCGCTGCTCAGATTTTTGATGTGGCCAAGAATATCACTTCGTAGATCCTTAAGAAATACAGGTAAATTCTTGAATTTTTTTGAGGAAAATTAATGAATCTCTTCACTATTAATATACTTGTTATTCTAATTTATTCTATTTTGTCATCTCTATTAAGATGACAGCAAAATAACAACTGATCAAAGTACTTCCTATTGGCAAGATTTCCAAATACTTCAGTTGTAAAAACAATAATCTAAATTTCAGCAACAACCATGATCAACACTATGTTTAAAGCTGCTGATACAACAGACTTGATAATTGTCACATATGTTTTTCAAGAGTTAGGTCCAGGAGCCATCAGCATAGATCATTACACAGAATATTTTTAATAAATTCAACTGTCTCTTCAGAGTGGGTTTGCATTTTTTTAAGCATTTGGACTCTGAAAATGGGTAGAATTCCCTAGTTTGTGTGACTGTAAATTTAAGCAATAGCTTAAATATTTGCTTTCTGCTAATAGTTTTTATAAGGCAGATTGCTGAAACCAGTAACTTCTGCCTACTCTAGTGCTCTATGAGATGTGTCTTGTCTCTCTTTCTTCACTCAGTGCCTGTGAATCAGCTCTTCGGATGGAGTAAACAATACTTCATTGGTATCAGTGATGCTGCAACACTTCACACTGGCCGAGGATCTGATCCTTCCAGTTAGGATGGGAGAGAAGTGTAGAGAGCAGCTGTCCCTCATGCTTTTTCAATGAATTTCTGAAACACTAACGTTGCTGTTAACAGAATTTACAATAAGCTTGGTAAAGATGAACTGCAGTCACATCAGTTTCTCCCAGTGCTGACACAGCTTCTCCGTGCAAACTTCATACGCAGGGGCCAGGGAAGTGCAGGCATAAAACAATTATGACACTCTTCTGTTTTGAGTTGCTTCTGTTGCTGTCAAGCTGTAAAGAAGCAAAGAAGATTGGAGGAATCTCATACAAGAAGATTTTGGCCAGCTTTTGCTACAGGCTTTGTTTGTTCAAGTGTCTTTGGATAAAGGGTTTCTTTGAAACAGTTTAGATGAAGCAAAAAGTTTCCTGAAAGCTGGAATTCAAATCATCCATGTCATGCACTGGTGTGAGTATTTCAGCCCATGTACACCCTGCAATCTCTGGTTTCATAACAGATTCAAAGTCTGTTGTACTTTTGCCACAGGGGTTTTACGGGCTTTTGTTGCTCTCCTGTACATTAATCATTTTAAAGTCACAAAATCCAATAAGAAAAAGATGCAAACCACTCCTTTCTTCATTCCTTGCTCCACCCAAAAAATTCACAAAAACAACCCCAACCCAAATTTCATCCCTTCAGAATATCCAGACCATCAGGATCTGCAGTTTGGAAATCTGTCCATTTAAAATCTCTCCCAGTGGCAACTATTTTTGCCAAATGCTAAGAGCAGAGACAAAGCAAATCCTAACCAATTCCTGCTCCCTTCTAGTCCTGAAAAGCAAGGCTAAACAGTTGGAGCTGTCTTCTGGAACAATGGAAAATGTCAGACTCTCGGAGTTCCTCGAGAATTATTACTGACATCTCTCATTCGAGGATTTCCAGTGCTTTCACATAGAATTAAACATGGTGAGAGCTAGGAGCAAGCAAGAGCTTTCTGAAGAAAACCACAATGGTTAGGAGCCGTGGGCTGCATTTACAAAGGTCTCTAGTTACCTTAAAATGCTGGTAGATGTCTGGCCAGAAGCAAGTAGCCACTCAACAAATCAGGACGTACAGGAAACTCCTCACAGTGTGCCTGCATGTACGACTAAAGTTAAAAATCTCTTTTCAACCATGGTAACGTCCTAATCTTCCCTATAACACAGGAATATTTGTCCCAGATGGTGAAGGAATTCTCCCTTTAAGGTACTAAGTACCCCTGCTTCCCACCACGGTCTCTTGTACAAGGGAGAGGAAAACTCCACAGGCTTCTCATGAGCAAATGCCAAATTGTGAAAGCAGCTGGAACCAATGCGAGCTTTCCTAGAAGAAAAGATTAGGCACTAACTGATTTATAAATTCAAAACACTACTTACTAATAGACCTATTCACAGCTGACAGTGAGAAATCATTAGTGGGTAGAAGAACAGAAGCATCTGGAAGCAGCTTTTATCTTTCCCAGGACCTTTAGAGCCTAATACTGCCAAAATACAGTCCTCTTGCTAGACTGTTAATGCTGCCAAAATGACAGTCAGGTGTTTCAGTCCGTCCACAGGTTTTCTGCCTTTCCCTTTCCTAATATTCTTGTGTTCTGCATTGTGAGAACTTGATCTAATAACTTCTCAGATTTGTCCCTTTCTTTTTTCCAGACATCAACATTAGATCCTGCTGTTCTCATCCTCGATTAAAAAGACAAGACTTTCTCTTCTGCAACATTTTTTCCTACCCTTTGAGCTGGTCTAAGCAATGTGAGGAAGAGTAGAGGAAAGGGAAAATTTCAAATGCCTGCTGCACAAAATCCACTAATCTTCGAATATCCTTACCAGGCCTTATTCAAGTGTGTGTGAAGTGGTGAATACTCTAAGACCATAAAGGCTGTCCTTTGAAGAACTGTCTGGATGCCCTGCAACTCCACATATCTCAGGAGCTGGAGCACATGTCCAGCATTTCACCATCCTTTCTGGGAGAGGAATCCCAAGTACAATGCAGCAAGGGCACCCCTGTTTGCAGTTTCTGACTGGATGATTTCCGTCTCAACAAATCTTTTATTTTTCCTCTTGCTCCATCTAAACGATGAAAAGAAAGGGTATTTCAGACCCATTCCTTTGAAACATGAGGCAATACAAATGAAGTTAAGATGTGTCAAACAAGAAGAAGAAAGTAAGAGCCTACTGCACAAACTAGGAAAAAGGTACATGGACCATTGAAAAATCTCTTAGATGTATTTTGGTTTCGTAAAAATAAAATTTTAAAATGTGTGCTTTCTAGGTTTTTCACACATACTTATTGCAATTGTATATTCCATTCAAAGTCCTCTTTTCACTTTATATAGGACTAGCACATTATGTATTATACATTACTGATGCAAACACACAAAGATTGGGAAGTCAAAGCAAATAATATTCTACAAAATACTGTTTAGGCTTTTCTACACAATTTTAAAGTGAAACACTTGAGTATATGAATTAGGGCATATTTCCAATTATATTTCCACGAATTATCCACAACTTTCCTCATCCAGTTTCTACCTTTTCTTCTTTGCCTTCCCTTACTACTTCTGCTTTCAATTTTTCCATTTGTTTTCCTTACATATATCCGATATTTACATCACCTGTACCTTGCTTTAGTCGTCCCTTTGGAATCATTGTCACCTTCTTCTTATCTTGCCTTTAACTTAATCTTCCAAAGAACATGCATATTTCCTGGTAGTCTAAAGCTACTCCATCCATGTAGTGGATAATGAAAACACAAATCAGAATAAAAAAACCCCAAAAATATAGATATAGTCTCTTGCATTTTTCTTCAAACTGGAAATTATTTTACTCAATTTAAAAAAAAAATCAAAATCAAAAAGAAAGATGTTATTGGCAGTCTAAAGCAACTTCCAGGAAACTTATGTTTGAATGAAAATAGATTTGAAGATGGAAACTACCCAGAGACACTAGTTTCAGTGGTTTTGACCAGCATTTCATTTTTAAGACACTCAGCTCACATCTCAGGCTGATTTGAATATAAGAAGCTAGAGATCATCAATCAGATTAAGATGTTTTGGAAGTGAATTTAAAACAGGATATTTTGTACATATCTATACTGCATTTAGACACATTAATGATGCAGTCTCTTTGACTTGCAAAAGTAACTTCTTTATATAAAGACTCCTAAGCTTCATAATACTCCATAGTATTTGGCTTTGAAGGTAAATCCTCCCTCCCCTCTTGAATGAGGCTGATTTTGAGGTCTAGGCTGTGTTAATCCCTATCCATGCAATATATACAGGTAGCATAAAGGCTGAACAGGAGCCAGTGTTAAGAAATATGCCCTCAGATGGGACGGTCTCAACCTACTGTGAATAAATGTCTTGCAACTGTTGTGAAAATTCTGTGGGTAAGCCCGGTAAGTAGACTTTAAAAATAATGACTCGGTCTTTTTAAAGACGCCATTTTCCAAAGAGGGTGGTTTTTCTCTCTCTTTCAGGATCTAAATATTGTCACCCTCTGTTCATCTCTAAACTTACATAATCACATTGGAAGGCTTCCTGTACATCCCCAGGAATCTCACTTCTTATCAGAGGAGGCCAGCACCACGTGGCTTAGAAGGGAAGATTTTCCACAGACTGTTCTCTGCTTGGTTTCTGCGAGGACTTTCTGCGGAAGAACAGAACAGAATTATAACAGACTTCGTGATAAATCATCATCATCATCATCATCATCATCATCATCATCATCATCATCATCATCATCATTATTATTATTTGTTTGGCTAATGTTAGCATCCAGAAGCTTGAAATCTGTACTTGAAGTTGCAAAAGTCCAAAACAAACTCCTTGAAATGGTTAAGTATGTAGGAAAAAATTACGGAGAGAGAAGAATATTCCTATTTTGTAGACGAGGCATTTTATAAAAATAAATTCAGATTTCTAAGGGTTATTTGACATCTAAAGACACAAGGGAATCATCAAAATTCAATGGTTCATCAAAGTCACTGAGACCTGCTTCATCTTTGGGTGTCTGCATAGATTTTAGCTACTATCTACAAGTTTGGGTTCGTCTCCCTTAGTATTACCCACCCAGAAATGAGTGTACAGAAGCAGCTGTCTGCCTGGCTTCCTGCTATAGGCTGTAAGGACAGACAAGTACTTCCCTGGCTGATTTAGACAGTACTGTGTCGTTCAGCATAAAATGACTCATGGTTTCCATTACCTACAGAGGTTTGTCAAACATAAAGTAACAGACCACACCTGTAGCTCACAAATTCCAAACCGCTGACTTACCTCATAAAAAAAAATCAGTATCTTTCCTACGGACACAACTGAATTGTGATTCCATTATGTAAGCCAGGCAAAAAAACTGGTTATAGCAACTCAGACTCCAAGCTTTATAAATCAGCAAGAAATTTGTGGTGTCTAAGCTCATGTGGAGACAATAGAGCAAAAAAAAGCAGCGGCTGCACTAAGCTTTTAGCCACATGCAGGAAAAATTCCAGCAAAGCATTTGGCTTGAATCCCAGTGCGATGTTACCATGCATTTAGTTAGTAATTATAAATCTCTACCGTCACATGCTCTAGGCACAAGGGTTGGAGGGGCTACCAAATAATCTCTTCTGAACTTCATTTGTGATCCCTTGGAAAAAAACATGTATTTTCCCATGGGTCGTGATCAAAACTTAGTCTACATGCAGCTATTCATAGCTCCTGCTATGGGTCTGGGTGTGGCTCCCAGCCCAGGCACTGGGGGTCCTGCTGAGGGTTGGGTGCTCAGCATCACAGCTTCCTCCAATAGCAGCCTTACCAGGAGAAACAATGACTGATTTCATTGTCATTGATGCTGGATGTTTATTTTCTGTGAAGAAGGAGCCATTTCTTTTGACCTAAGTCAGTTGAAAAACAGGAACCACGATTGCAGTTGGAAGTGCAATGAAGCTGGAATTCTTCATCGGCATCACATAAAAGCACCTGTGCTTATAGAAAACTTCAAGCATATCACTAATAACCAGGTTAAGACTATCTTAAAAGGAAGGTCACCACAGTTCTTCTTGAACAGCGCAAATTACTCCAGTCCTTTTTTCTTTCAGCTATGATTTTGTGCACTGACCTTTGGAAAGTATGGTCAAATAGCCTTTAGCAGCAGTTGTAAAGCATAAGATCATTGCATGGACACTGATTTCATTAGGCAGCTCTGTATAAATTAGCATTACTTACTGGGAGATATGCAACTAATGGTACTGAAAAGAAGTGAGGTCTGTTCATTCTGTGTGCTATGCCCCTAAGTGAAGCCTTCCTGCCCCTCTGCAGAGACACAGCTGCCCTTCTGTGCTCTGCTGCAGATGTGAGATGTTACATAGACATTGTAAGAGGTTTTTTTCCTAACAGAGACCATGCAGACCATGTGAGGGAGAGATTAGTGGCCATGGGCTCTTATGAAGCTACTCAGATTGATCCCAAGTAAAGGCCTGATTCACTGTCATATTTTGCACTCTCAAGCAAAAGGAACCTCAGGTCAGATTTGACTCTGCCTAGTGTTTGAGCTCCTCCCAAGTAAATCAGAGCTCTGAAGCCTCTTATAAACTCCTAGGAGCCTCCAAAATTTCTACATCATAGGGGAAATCTACCTGAGGTTTGGTCCTTTAGCCTGTTTTTTCTTCTTTAGGAATATTAGGTTTAGTCATGGGAAGGGTTTTGATTCTGGCAAGTGCCATTCTCACAATGGCCGTAATTATTGAAGCAGAAGGCTTGTTGGACACATCCTAAATGTCTTTAGAGCTAAGATTTATCTGATTTTTTTCTAAGATTATTCCCCAGCTGGATCCCATCCACTAAGACGACCAGTGCTGTACTGGTAAAAATCCCTTCTGCATAGCTGAGCTCCCACCATGTAAATATCTCTAAACCTTTAAACACCCTGAAACTGCCAGCAATTTCAGATGGATTAGCATTCAGGGTCACTTTTAGGTTTTATGGACCAGTTTGCTAATCTCCCACGAGAACAGTTACCTCTGTCGGAAACTCAGGGAAGGAGGAAGAGAATGAAGGATTAAAAATAAGAATAAAATTAATCAGATAAGAGCTTAGGTAATGAATTATAAACAATCTGCCAGTTGTGGCAACTGTAGAATTGTTACTAAAATTATGGAAGAGGAAAAAAACCACACTTCTGGAACAAGCATTAAAAATTAACATTTCAGCTGCAATCCTGATACTAGTCTAACTCCTTTAAGTGATCCTCTCAGTCTGTTCCCTTCTATATTTCAACAAAACAATAGGAACTAGCAGATGGGAGAGTTGTATTCTGCTATGTAGTCCCTTCCCTTGATTGCTTTTAAGACGGTGATGGCTGTCAGTCCCTGAAAAGAAAGTTTCAAAGGCTCAGGGGTGTGTTTTGTTTTCAGCAGCACTGACTGGAAACATGCCCTGTATACCTTCTACAGAGTCTTGAAGATCATCACTTGGAGCTTTGCTCTCTGTACATGTAAAAAGGATATCTCAAAAGGTAGATTGACGTATTTTTTGCTACTAAAGAAGGGACAATTAATATTCTCTGTTTTAATTCCCCAATGTCAAACTTGATCCATAATTTAAAGTAGTGTAATGGCAACAGAACGATCTTCCTTACATAGTTATGTTTGTTTTCAGGAGGAACTTAAAAATACTGGGTGCTGTACTTGCTCTTGCTCTTTCAATTCAATTTTGCTGTGATAGTTAGAGATGGAGCAGGGTAGTCTCACACAAAAACTGGGCAAGTACAAACTTCAGACTGTGACAACACTTAAACACTTAAACATATGCCCAAGGGAGAAAGGTCTCTTCTTCCCTCTTCTGTGGATGGAGAAGCAGGAGCAGATGGGGTTGAAAAGAGGACAAAGGACAAAGTGAACTGAGTCCCAGTCTCTGCATTTAGGTGAGAGGGTGACCAAGTAGCCTGGGCTCATCCCAGTCTTCGGCTGCAGCACATGCTACCTTCTTCTTACCTCAATATTCTGTAGCTCGGCTCGATCTAGAATTGGGCTTTCGTCAGTGTCTCCTTGCATTTCCATGGGCTAGCTAAAGAAATGCAGCCCATGTTATACTATTGTATGAAGGGAATTAAATCACTGTTCTTTAACTTATGTTTTATTTTGGATCTATTTGCAAATTTCCATTTAATTCCTATCTGAGATCCACAAAGTTGTCCAAAACTGTTAAGGTTCACTTCCACTTTGGGAAAAAAAGATCAGTAGCTTGAATTAGCTTAGTCCAAGGCTTATCATTGCCTTTTCAACAACATGTTTATTTCAGTTCCATTTTGAGAAATGAGTAATATTTCAGATTTCCCTTGAGAGGTAGGCTCACCACATATTATTAAGCAGTGTTCATGCATTATTACAGATCTGTCTTAGCAAAATCAATTAGTAGTTCTCTGTCATAGTAGAACAGTCTCAAGTATGGTTTCAGAGAGTCTGGTATTATCCTGCTGTCTGTACTTCCTTTCATAGAGCCAGTGATGGAATAGAGTGCACTTGCTAAATGTGCAGATGACATAAAGCTGAGGGGGGCTGCAGCACTCTAGAAAACACTAACAGAATACAAAGTGATCTTTGCAAAAAGAAAAATCAGTCTGGAATTAAAAAGGTATCATTCCATAAACTCAAGTGCAAGATAGTCCTGCAAGTTAGTCAGGAACACTTCACTTCAGACAGGACGGAGAACAACTGGTCAAGAGATATTCTCAGGAGCACAGTGGGTCACAAAGTGAATTTTAATCAATTGTGGCATGTTATCGAAATTAAAAGTTCCCAAACTCCATTGTCACCATTAAGTGTATGAACAAGAAAATGATCTATGACACTGAAAATAATCCTTCTATACATAAGATCTCATCTGGGATACTGATTCTGGTTTCAGGCTTCATATTTCAAGAGGAGTAGGGAACATGTGGTCTGAGATGAGCAATGAGATTCAGAAGGCCGGAGATCTAAACAATACAACCCAATCAGGGGAAACAAAAACTAAAGGGGAAAAAATGAAAGGAAAAAAGGAATTAATAATCTCATATAAAAAATAGCACAAAAACATAATGTGGAATACAAAATCATCCTGCAAGGAATAAAGGATTAATCTGTCTGAGCACCTGGTGGATAGGAGAGGAGATAATTCATTAGTAACTAAGGGAAATTTCTAACTGTAAAGTTAGTGAAGGACTGGAGAAGTTTCCCACAGGAAGCAGCTCTATCTTTTCTTTGAATTTCTTGAAGAACAGATAAGACAAATGCCTGACAGGGTTGCTTTGGGTATAGCTGATTCTGCTTTGGAGTTAAAGGATAAGTTAAGATGACCTCTTGAGATGGCTTCCAGCTCCCTCTTAGCTCTAGCCTCTGTTCACTCTACCCTTTCTATGTACCTACAGCAGTATATCAGAAGGCAATTAAAACATTAAAAAGCACATTTTGTATTTTTTCCTCCTAAAACAAGCAAATTAATGATACTAATAAAAATGGTTTGCTCACCGCACTCCCTCAGTGTGCTCTAATTACAACACTGAAATATTTGCGCTTCATATGGGAGCTCTGCTTACTGTCGAAATCCAGACTTGTGTCATCTGCTTTTTCACAGCTAAATCTGCAGGCAGCAGCAGGAACAAGACCAAGTTCAATCTTCTTGAGACCAACAGCAAAGGAAATGAGAGCTCAGTCATTAGTTATCTTGGCACAAATAAGTATATATCTTTCCCAGACTAGCAAAAGTAATCATGGATACATGATACACCATCACAGCTATTAGTCTGCCTAGCCTTAGCTTGCCTTGCCCTTTACCGAGTGTACTGAGCACATTAGCCAAAACTCATCTTCCCTGACATTTCCCAGTGCAGCCCTAGCAGGTAATGCTCCTGTTAAATCGGATTCTTTCACTGGAAATGTCTGCTGGGTGCCTGAATTACAGCAGTCACGGAGTATCCCCAAGCCTGCTTGCTGGGACTCCAGCCCCCGCAGAGACTCAGCCAGCCCAAGCTGTTTGGCAGCTGAAAGCAGGTTTTGTCATCTCAGCTATGCAGCAACTGCTCCCACCTTGGCAGGATACCACTCTGGCACACATGCATAGGCTTTTCCTGGTCATACTCGTAAAAGGCTCCTGGGAAGGTGCCTAGATAGAGTCAGGTTATTAATGCGGAGCACAGGATTAAAACAGCTTGGATGTCAGAGTAGCCCTCCTGATGCTCGCACCACGAGGGACATCCCTAGGCAGAGGCAAAGCCTTGTTTTCTCTGCCCCGACATGTGCTCTCTTCAAGGGGCAATTCCTGGCTCCTTGTCTGCTCTCACAGCAGCTTCCTGCTGCTGGGTATGCTCGTGCACGAGCCTACGCTTGGTCTCTCTTAGAGAACAACCTTCCCCGAAGAGCTGCAGTTACACTGCCCTCACTGTGTCACCTCAGAGCCAGCGTTGGTGACCTTGTTGTCAAACTGGAAGAGGGAGAGGAGGGTCCCACACGTGACTGAGCAATGAACAGTCCCAATTCTGTGGTCAGCTCACAGGGTCCTGCTCCTGGCTCACAAAGTCTCACCCTATCAATGCAGAGATTGTTTTGGCCTATTTACTGGGGCCAAATCTGGCAGCAATAATCTGCCAGACAAAATGAAGCCAGTGCCTACAGTGTACTCACAAGGGTGAGTACTCCCAGCACCTAGTGCGGGATCCTATCCCAAGAGTCCTCCTGAATGTCTTACCAGTTAGCTGCTCACATATTTCCAGTAAACAAAACACCTTCCCAGACTTAGCCTACAGTTTTACTCTGTATCCAGTATACTGCCTGCAAAGAAAAACAAATCAAAAGAGAGGATGCACCAATCTTTAAATCTGGATAGAAAAAGAGAAGAAATGAGAATAAGGAGCTGTTAATTATTCCAGCCCTTCTGGCAGCCAAAAAACAGAGTAAATGTAGGGAGGGCATGCCTCAGAATTCTTCTCTTTTATATGGAAATGTGGAATGTGCTGTTAAGACTAGATTAACTGCTCTGAATTAATAAAATACAAAACCTGAACATTTATTCAAAATTCAGGCCAAACTTCAAGCTGCTTTGAGGTTGACAAACAAAAACAAAGACTTGTTTTACCTCCCGCTTACATTATTTTTTGGTTTTGATCAGCACAGAAATACTTCAGTGCCTGATCTCTGTCTAAGCAAAACCCAGCCATGCTGGAATGCCTCCAGAAAATCTTCACACATCCATTCAAATGTTGCACTCTTGGGAGATCCAGGTAAATGGGATAAGCTTGCAGATTCTTTCACCTTTCAGAATCTTTCTTGTCTTCAGTAATTTTTCATTTTCTGAATATTTCTCTACTTCAGCACAGAGAGCAAATGCTAGGGATGTGACATACATACTAACCACTGGCGAAACTAGGTTGAAGGAGTAGGGGTTTATCAATTAAGTTCCAAGGGGCATTAAGAGAAGACAATTCCTTTTCATCGGGGGAAGGAAGAAAGATTGTCCTTCCTTTCTGGACATCAGTGCTCTAATACGATGTAAACCACTCTAGACCACAGCGAATTATCAGCCTATAGGTATCTTATTTTTCTCTCCTTATTAGCCAGCGGTGTCTTTCTTGGGCTAACGAGCAAAATAGGTTCACGGTATTTCCTTTTTCCAAAGAGTATTAACACAATGTCTTACAGGTTAGATAACCATCAGGTTATCTACTACCCACTTACAAAGACTTCTTTTGTAACATCTTTTCCTTTTCTATTTGCACTCTCCCATGGGAAAAGAAAGAAAACCTGTCTTTAAAAGTCCCTGCCAGAACCAGCAGCAGGAGAAATGTATGTTTCTGCATATACACTGAGAATGGGGGCACAGGATGTGAGAGAGAGTATCCAAAGGAAGAAAATACAGAGAGTTTTCTTTTCTTTTTAAGTATAATATTTCTATTATACTAACATATACATTCTCCAACATGGATCATAGTTAAAACACTGTTTTGGATAAGAAATGATCGTGTTTACTAATTTTAGTCCTTTAAAAATTTTAATTCATGGGAGTTCTGAGATAAACTGAAAACTACGGAATGAGAACTTAAAATAATGTCTTCTCTTTTTGAAATGAGACTGACAGTGGCTCACAAAAGTGAGATTCGGTACAGTAACTGGCTGTGGAGGAAAGTTTCTCACTGCAGCACGAGAAAACTTAAGTATTATCCATTGAGTCACAGCTGACCTTCAATACTTTCATTAAAAGATACCAGGATACAAACTAAAATGTAAAATACCAGCTTATTTGTCTTGTGTGGCACAGATGAACGTTCTATCTTGTGAGTGTTCAGGATTTTCAGGAGTGAACAGCTTAGTCTCAGCTATTGCCACATCCTCCACTCTTTTCTTTGACCTCTCTGGATATCCTGGTACTTCTGTTAATGGCTTGGGTCTTCTTGCGTGGTGGCACTCTAAGTATGTCCATGGAGGGTGCATGAATCAGCAGCCATCTTATGCTGGCTACAATTAAAATACAAGAGTGACAGGAAGTCTCAAATAAATTTCCAACAGTAGCTATTCTGAATATCTGTTACACCCCCTCTTGGAGATCTCAGAGTCTTTGGGGACCATGTAACTTTAATATTTTATTGTAGAAATGGGGAACAGTGTTACGCCCATGGTAATGTTCAATAGCTGTTGGAGCTGGACTAGAACTCCAGCGTCTCACCATCATTTCTATCTTTAACCCTAAAATCACCTAACTTTTATGAAAAAAATTTTAAAAGAACATTTCAGATGGATGGACCAAATTAACCGTGACTGAAAATTACCACATTGATGGCTCTTGGTGCAGACCTTCTACTATTGTAGTTTTCTAAAACATCACTACAATTTTGATGGTCAGAACAGGGAAGCCAGAGCTGAATGTTATGAAAATTGTGTCGCACCAGCAATGGGGCTGAGTCACTCCAGAGGGAACAATAGTAAAGTAAGTAGACAATGCTGTAGGTAATAGATTATTAGCTCTATCACAATGCCCAGTTTTGTCATCTTAATTTACAGAAAATGATGTAATATCCATAATAAAATGGGATAAGGGAGGCCTGCAGATAGCTAATTCTGAAGCATGGTGCTCCTTACAGGACAACAAAATGAGCAACTGTGGCACTCCACAGGTAACAAAAGGGGAGTAATATATGTGCTGATGGCCCACCCTGACCTGGGGCAGGTCTAAGGGGTAGTGCATGTAAAACTGCAGGACATTACATGTAACAGCTGAGAGGTGCAAGCTTGGCAGAATTGAAAAGCAAAGTAAGAATTACCAGGGCAGCCCTACCATGATTACTAATTAATTAAAAAATTATATAGTCAGAAAAAAAAACAGTGTTGGAGGGAGAAAAATAACCAGTGTTTTGCTTCTTTGGGGAGGGGATGATAGGAAGGACTTGCTGGTGAGCAAATGGAGAAAAGGGGAAGGTAAAGTGAAGCCATTGCAAAGACTGGGGCTGATACACCACTTCGTTCAGGATGTTCATCCCAAAGCTGACCAGGGAGCCTCCAGAGGGCAAAGACCCTCTTGTCAGTTCATTCCTTTCCCTATTTCACAGCTGTCTGTGCCCTGGAATTTGAAGGTATCCTGAAAGCAAAGGTAGATGCTGTGCATTTGAAAGCCAAGAGCATTGTACCAAAGAGGCTGCACTAAATCGATGAGGGGTTTGCCTGCCCTAAAAACACTGTGTAAAGTCACAAGCCTTTTAGAGCATGAAAGATGCCAGTAAATTGGAAAGGACTCAGAGAAATGCAACAACAAATGATTAAGAGACAGATGGACTTACAAAAAAAAATATTAAAAGAACTGAATAGGCGGATAAAAGGAGGTCATGGCAGGCAAAGACTGTAAATAACAAGGATAAAATAAATTATTTAAGATTGTAAAAGGAAATATAATCCACTGTCACTGAATAATACCGAGCAGAGGAAAATTCAGTCAGCAAATCCGGAAAAAAAATGTTTCTTTTCTGGTCCAATAGGTTGAAGAATAGGCTCCCAAAGGACATGATGGATATTGTATGGCCTGAAGAAATTTAAACTTAGAATCACAAAAATCAAGAAGAATAGATGTCAGCAGGGGTGGAAAATCAGACTCAAAATAGTAAGAGTATTATATGTGCTAAAATACTTCCCTATTTCTCATTTCTCTTTTTTACATCTTTATTGTGGCAACACATTGGGAAGATTGTTCACGTATGTTTTATTTTTATTATTATTTGGTATATGTGTTGAGAAGAACTTCCTCAACCTGCTAGCTAAATATCTATCAAGAAATTGTGTTTGCCTCAGAAACATTTGTTTTGTAATGATAGTATTTCAAATCTTTTAAAGTCTAAGATTGATCACAAATATTTTGAAGTTCAACCTGAATATCTTAGAAAGGTTAATGATTCATTTTCCTTGATTAGAGGATCATTTGCAATGAAAATATTAGCATGCAAGTATTTAAATTTCTGAATTTTGTAAAAATGTATGCATGTGGCTTTGAAATTTGCCTTTCAAGTTTGTGCCAGTTGCAAAATAATCAGGTGGTAACACCACGTGAATACACAAGAGACCTGCACTTAATCTTAACAGAAATAAACTGAATAAATATATTTATTCACAAAAACTTTCTTGAAGTGTTTTCCTCGCTCTAATTTAATTATACAGTACTCACATTCCTGCTGAACAATAAAGATTGCTGCAATTTTTCAATAGGTGTACAATGAACCAGGATATTCAGCACTGATTTGGGGGGGATTCTGGAGCAGGCCCTCTGGCCACAGATCAGGAAAACATTTAATATCATAGAATCGTTTGGAAGGGACCTTAAAATCATCTAGTTTCCCGTCCACCTGCCATGGGAAAGGACAACTTCCACTAGGCCAGGTTGTTCAAAGCCCCATCCAACCTGTTCTTGAACACTTCCAGGGATGAGGCATCCCCAGCTTTTCTGGGCAACCTGTTCCAGTGTCCCACCACCCTCACAGTAAATAATTTCTTCCTCATAGCTAATCTAAACCTACTCTCTTTCAGTTTAAAGTCGTTCCCCCTTGTCTTATCAATCCATGCCACTGTAAAAGTCTTTCTCCAGCTCTCTTGCAGCCCTATTTAGGCATTGGAAGGATGCTATACGCTCTTCCTGGAGCCTCCTCTTCTCCAGGCTGAACAACTCCAACTCCCTCATCCTCTCTTCACAGAAGAAGTGCTGCAACCCTCTGATTAACTTGGTGGTGTCCTCTGGACTTGCTCCAACAGGTCCATGTCTGTCTTATGTCGGAGACTCCAGAGCTGGGTGCAGGAGACGAATGGGATCTCACAAGAGCAGAGCCGGGGGGCGGGGGGAAATCCCCTCCCTCACCCTGCTGGCCATGCTGCTTTTGATGCAGCCCAGGACAGCGCTGACTTTCTGAGCTGTGAGCACACATGGCTGGGCCATGTTGAGCTTCTCATCCACCAGCATCCCCAGGTCCTTCTCCACAGGGCTGCTTTCAATGTGTCCTCCACTCAGCTTGTATTTGTGCTTGGGATTTCTCCAAGTCACATGCAGGATCTTGGCCTTGTTGAACTTCATGAGGTTAACATAAGCCCACCTCTCAAGATTATGGAGGCCCCTCTGCATGGCATCTCCTCCCCCCAGCTGTGTTGACTGAATGACACAGCTTGGTGTCATCAGCAAACTTGCTGAGGGTGCACTCAACCCCACTGTCCATGTCACTAACTGAGATGTTAAACAGCAACAGTCCCAATACCGATCCCTGAGGAACGCCATTTATCACTGCTCTCCCTTTCATCACTGCGCTCTGCTTGGGCATCGAGCTGTTGACCACAAGTGTTTGACTGTGACCATCCAGCCAATTCCTTATCCACCAAATGGTCCATCCATCAAATCCATGTCTGTCCACTTTAGAGACAAGGATGCTGTGTAACAGTCAAATGTTTTGGACGATGTCAGTTGCTCTCTTCTTATCCACCAACACTGTAAGGCCACCAAATCTGTAAGTTATGATTTGCCCTTGGTGAATTTGTGTTGACACCAATCACCTTCTTATTTTACACGTCTTAGCTGAGTTTCCAGGAGGATCTGCTGTATGATTTTGCCAGTCACAGAGGTGAGACTGACTCAATTCCTCAGGTCTTCCTTATTTCCCTTTTTTAAAAATGCGCATTGTGTTTCCACTATTCGAGTCAGTGGGAACTTCACTGGACAGATCTGGAATAACATGAATAGTGGCTTAGCCACTCCCTCCACCCATCCTCTCAGAACCTATGGATGCATCTGATCGGGTCCCATGGACTCGTGCACCTTCAGGCTCCTTAGATGGTCTCCAAACTGATCTTTACAGTAGGGAGCTCATTCTCACAGTCCCTGCCTTTAACTTCTGTGATTTGGGCGTTGTGTCTGGGGCACTTGCCAGTGAATACTGAGGTAAAAAAATCATTGAGAACCTCTCCATGCCCTGTATAATCAGGTCTCCTGTTTCCTTATGGAGAGGGCCCACATGTCCCTTAGTGTTCATTTTATAACAGACATACCTATAGAAGTTTCTCTTGTTGCCCTTAACATCCTTGGTCAGATTGAATACTCTCAAGCATTTCTATTCTTTTCCTATCTAGAACAGAGAGAATTAGATAGAATTTCTGTTCTAATTCTTTCTAGATTTTCTACTCTATTACATAATTAGATATAATTATAAAATAACCATGATAGCTGTTAAAACCTTCTTCATGGGAAAGCCACTTGAGGGAAGCTTTCCTGAGAAAGCAGAACAAGAGTTTCACTGCAGACATTATGCAAAATGTTTTGGAGGATAGTGGCAGGGGGTTGTATCACACAGAATCGCTTCTCACTCTCATAAACCCAAAGATCCTTCCTGTAATTTCTCATCTGTGTCCCATAATTCAAAATAACCCAACCACTTTCCTAAATAAGCGGTGTGCCTGCTCTAGACAGCAATATACTCAATAGTAAAGGAAAAAAGGAAACAGGAGCAGTTTTCTGTAAGAACTTCAAATGTAAATTTATGCTGTCCCTACCACACCAGATAAAATGAGATGGGCTGCCTGATCCTGGTCATTTAAACCAAAGATATTTTAAAAGGTAACTTTAAAATCTTATTTGAAATAATCATTTTCTCAACTTTGGCCTGGATTCCGTTGCTCCATTGTCACCTCTAAAGTTATTATATCCCACACGGCCGAGTGGTTCCACTCTTCTGGGGTCATATGTTTCATTTTAAGTGTAAAAGTGTGAAGCATATTACTAGGTGTGATATAAAAATTACTTGTCAGCATTAGCCTACCTGTTCCCTTAAATTACCCTGTTTAAAGTATGTAACTTTCCACTTAGGCAACAAAAAACCACATTCTGGTCTCATTTGCCTTAAGATAAAGTCAGAAATAATCTGGCAACTTTAATATAGTTACTACTGATTTCCAGCAGTGAAACCGAGGACAAGGTTTGGTCATTGAGATTCATCTACTGTTTGCATACAAAGGATCTACTATCTCCATGATACTAAGGCAGAAAATAATTTATAATATAAATAATATCAATAAACCGATAATGAGGTCTCTATAGCTAAATTTGAGATACAGATCTTTCAATAAGAGTAGCTCAAACACTCACAGACTTAGATGAAGCGTCTCTTCAGCATTGCTGGGGAAGGTAAGCCTAAAGATGTAAAACTGAAACTACGTGGCCTGGTTTCATTTTCTGTTTTCAGTGAACATCCAGAGTTAAGTCAATGAGACATAGGATTACACATCATCTCTACAAATCAGTCCAGATACTTAAATCCCTGTCCTGGGTTGCAGTGTGTTCTATTACCATCTTCATGAGCTGTTGAAACCAGGTGGGGTGGTGTTCCTTGCCTCCTCCCTCCGGACTATCTCCTGTTAATGGGCCAGCTGTTGAAACCAGGTGGGGCAGGGTTCTTTATCTCTCCCATGACCCATCCTCCCTTTAGGGGGATATCTTCTGTTAATGGGCCATCCAGTCTCACACATTATCCCATTGTGAGATGCTCCGCCCAGGGGGAGGAACCAAGCATTCCACCCTGGATATAAGCTGAGCTTTCCAACACCACAAGGAGTCTTTACCTACTGGATTCCCAGAGGACAGGAGCTACCACTGGATCTTCAGGTGAAAGCCAGACCTTTCCTCAGGATCACCACTTCAACAGGACCACTTCATCTGGACTGCTACCAACACCCTGACTGACCGGGTGTCAGGTTGTATTCTGACTCTGTCAGTGGTTTCTTTTTGTACTATTTCCTTTTTTTCATTTTTTTTTTCTTTATTAAATTGTATTTCCAACTTGGAGTCTCTCAGTGATTTGTTTTCAAACCAGCACAATCCCTCAATCGTATTGTTTCAGATTTTGGAATACATGTCTTGCCTCGAGATGTAGAAAGGATAGAAACCCCAAGCAAGGAAGTTGCGTTTTGCGCAAACGCTAATTAGCTGTATGTAACCTGTTGTGTTGACAGAGCCTTGAGCATCACAGCCCACATTAGTCCAGGCCTGGATGCCCTCCATGCAAATCAGTCCAGCTTTTCTAATTGTTTCAAGCACGGCTGACAACATAGGCAGGGCTGCACTGTGCTCAAGAACGACATCAGCTCATTTAGAGAAGATCAAAAACCCGTGCATAGCATCAGCTTGCTCGGTATAATCCACGAAGAGTGCCTCATCTTGGAAAATGGGAAGCTGGGAGCTGAACTCAGCTGCCCTCAGTCATAGACCAGTACTTTATGAGTGGACAGCTTAGTTATTTCCCTCTTTTATTCAGTCAACTATTTTGAACAGCTAGCTACTCTTTGCACAGCTACAAGTGGGAGCGGGTGATTTCAGCACTGCAAGGCTGCAACGCCTGTAGCTTGGTACGCAGTGTGTTCTCTGTGTGTGTGACTGTGTGCAAAGGCAGGGAAATGAGAGATGTATTCTGCAGGAGCTGTTTAATGGCCAAAGCAACATCACGTTCAAACAGCACAAAGCCTCAATTGTTTCTCACTGTGCCATGATATTAGGGTAGGGAATGACTGACAAGGAAGAGGGCATCCGACTGAGCAATGAGCAGCACTCTCTGCCTGAGTCTCGCTAAAGCCGGGCTTCCAAAGACTGGGCAGTAGCCATGTCACTCCCTTAATCATAACTGTGACAGCTCTTCCCTTCATTGATTACTGTTAACGATGGCCGAGCAAGCTGGAGGAAGAGAGCAGCTGAGTCAGAACAGGCAGAAGACTGACCTTCTTTGAAAAGGTAGTAGCAAAACTGGTGGTCACAGATGAAGGCATCTGAAAGACAAGTATTTCCTTTAACAAGGCAAATATTATATCCAGGAAGAGGTCTTCACAACAGAAAATGGCACATACTTCTCTCAAGCCTCCTTCTACACCACCATAAACCTGAATTGTCCATCCCTTTCTTCTACCCGTGAACTAGCATGCACGCAACTGCATTTGCTGCTCATTTTTTATGGGTGGCAGAAAGGATTCTCCAAATATTCACCTTCCCAGACCCTGTTAGATGATGAACTGATAGTTAGGGAGACCAGCATGGTCCTGTTAAAGCCCTCAGTACTGAGAGGTCAGATGGATGAACAGATGAGACCATTGTGAAAAAGCCATGCACTGTCTACTGTTTGCTGATCTTGAGCAGGATGTGTGAAACAATCAATAGGGTTAACTGTTCTTCTCAGGCAGTAATGGATTAAGTTGCCTATCTAAAAGACTCACATTAGCATGCCAACTGAAGAAAAGTCTTTGTATTATTAACTTGTTTTAATCACTGAAAGA
Source organism: Mohoua ochrocephala (assembly GCA_013398855.1). NCBI lineage: Eukaryota > Metazoa > Chordata > Aves > Passeriformes > Acanthizidae > Mohoua > Mohoua ochrocephala. The sequence goes on from VZTA01017088.1 coordinate 399,381, forward strand.
AGGATCTTTTTAATTTAAGAACTTCCATGGTCTATTGCCATCCTTGTTTCTCTGCATATCCAGGCATGTCTAGGGCTGTCTTGATCACTTCATTTTCAGGAAGAGATCCCGTGCCCTGTGATTTTAGTTGCCAATTCGTAGCCCTGTTAGTTACCTGTTAAAAAGACCTGATCGGTTTTTGTACTGCAGTCAGGAATAGCAAGATTAAACTGTCTCTACTCAGCAAAGGAAATGTTTTGGTGGGGTGACAGGAAAAGTGGCACAGAATTATCAACACCTGCATCTAGACTGCAGTTGTAAGTGAAACTCTATCGCCTCCAGCTTGTCTGGGCTTTCTTTTTGCTGGTGACAGGGTAATTCCACATTTGACTTATGTGGAATTAAGGAGGGGCTTATGTGTCCAGCCCCTCCTTAAGGTATTTTCTCATGGTTTAGCATTGAGCCACAGAAGCTGGAACCATCTCTGCTGCACAAAGATGGAGATGGAGGTTTGAGGAAGGTATCAATCAAGCTGGAAAGTTCAGCCTCATAAGGAGATCTGGATATCTTGACAGTTCAGATGAAGTTCTCTAAAATCTGAGGATAAAACCATAAACAAATACTATGCTTTGGAGGGGGGAAGGAGAAGCAGAGGGGAAATAATCTAAAAATCTCTTCCCTGTTAACATGATTTTAAAATAAACTTCAAAAATAGCGCTTGCTTACAAGGAAGGAGTAAAAGAAGACCCATCTTTCCGTACCTTTCAGAGCTAATGGACTAGGAGAAGTGACAGGCAGACTATAGTTTAGAAAGCTGTATTTTACTTGATATTTTATTTAAAATTTTTCTGAGTGTCAAATATCTATCTATAGAATGCCCTCTTGTATAAGGGCATGCCTGTCTGCCAGATAAAGCAGCATGAAGTACAGAGAAAAATGCTTTGAAGCCTCTTAGGAGAAAACACTTCTGCCTTAATGAAGTCCATTATGGGCCTCAGTGCTCAGTATGAGAAGGCACTTTCAAAACACATCTAGCAATGAAAATGAGACTCTCTCATGAAGTGTAAAAGTTGTGACAAGCCAGCACAGATGGAAATGACAAGGTTTTGCCTGCCACAGACAGCTCAGAAAACATCCCAAAGCGTACTGGAGCCACAAGGAGCTACTGGATTTCAATCAGGGCTCAATGAAATCAGTTGCAACTGGAAAAGCATTAGCTGCACCGTGTATTTTCAACAAGGTAAGAAATACACGAGAGTGCTTTTCTCTTGGCACTATCCCTTCAAATGTATGGCATGAAACTACCTGACTGAGGCTGGAAGACTATTTTTGGAGTTAGGATGGAGGTATAAGGCTCAAGAACACAGGCTTGCTTTCCAGCTCTACACTGCCCAATTCCTGCTTGAGCTTTTGTACAATTTTTTTGGTATGTTTCAGATCCCCCTCTGAAAAACGAAACCAATACTTTTCTGTTTATGTATGTGCTTGTTCTTGTAGAGCATGGGTTTTCCTCATAGTACAGTGGAAATTTGTCTTTACCTTGAGGTTTCCAGGTTAATAAAAGGGACAAGAATAAACAAAGAGCAGTAACATTCTGAGTTAATTCAAGATGGTGCCTCCTGTTGACGTTAGTAGATCTGCTATTGCTTGGAAAAGAAGGAAATCAGCCTCAGCTGAGAGTTTTACTTTTGACATTCTGAATACACAATTGTTGAAACTTGTTATGAATAAAGGAAAGCCAAGCTGACAGATTAAACATGACATCCATGAAACTGAATCTTTTGGCAATACTAGATTTCTCAAGATTTTCAAACTAGCCATCACATCCATTATGCCCAAAATGTTTCCAGGTCCAAGTGGGACCAACAGGCAAAGAACTGAAATCCCCAATTGAAAAACTTTCTGTCAGATGCAAAGAAGAAAAAAGGCTGGCACCCTCCTACTTGGAAGGCCATACTGACAAGATTTTAAATACGTCGTATGTTTTACAGATTTCAAGCAGCTTCAAAGAACTAAACTCAAACTCTGGTCAGATTTTTCCATCGTGATAGAACAAGTGGGGTGAACCTGCCACGGAAGGGGAGGCTCCCCAGGTTTTTACACCTGTCCAATATGATTCTGCACAGATATGTACTCTTTCCCACTGTAAAAATGTTATATGAGCTTTCTAGTGGGCTCCCTTGCAGCTTCAATAAGTGTTTTCAGTTCTCTTCTACCATCACAAACTAACAATGCCTCGCTTCCAGAAAAATTAGATGTGCTCTGTAAGTCCGCTCTAAAGTTCATACAACATTGACCACAGATACCAAGTCACAAAGCAATTGTGACTTTTCTGTGGCAAAAATCCTAGTGCAAGGGTTTCTCTGAGAGCCCTTTCTGTGTCTGAAAACCAAAGGGAAACAAAACCACATCTTTGTAGCTGCTACAGTCTGGTCTCTTCTGTTTGTTCATAAACTCTGACAATGTAAAGACTGACTGATTTGGAACATTAGAATAGCAGTCCCACTCTTCTAGAAATCTTTTACATGGTAATTTATCTTTGTTTGTGCAGTCTTTGCAAGCAGAACTTAGCCTCATAATTTCTATGAATTCTCTCCTTCCCTCTCCCATATATTATCTTCGTCTTGCAGACCTCTAAACCCAAGTCATTTTATTATTGATGAGCAGGATTTGTATAATGTTTGTCAAGAGATTTGATCTGAAGGATCATAAACTTCATGTCATAATTTTTTCAGCCAATACTGTCATGCAGGCCTCTCCAGTGTGAAACACAGTTGCCTGAAGATGCCTTGCAGATTAGGGATGAAAGAGAAGAAGCTTGCAAGAGGATGAAAATTAGTGCTATGCACAAATGTAATTACTTATTTAGACCCCAAGTTCAGCAGTTTAGCTAAAACAGTGTTAGTTTCTCATAAAGTGCCAATAACATTTATCCAATTCTAAAAATTGTAGACTGCTTATCCTGCAGACTACATGGCAGCACATTCCTGCAGCACACAGCACAAAGACGCCTGTCCAGAGGTGGGAGGAGAACTCTCCTCATCATGACTCATGACCAGCCTGCAAGGCTTCCCTCCACAGCACCATTCCCACACCTTCAGTGGGAGATTTGAACCAAGACAAATGCTTGAACATATCTAAGCTTTCTTTCACTCTCCCCATCTGACACTGAGAAAGTGATAAGGAATTTAATTGGGGCAGGAGAGGGTACATTTCCTGCAGAGTAATTTCTTCAGGCTACAGCACTGGTTTCCTCCACCCAGATCTCCTTGCCTGCCCAAACAACCAGCCATTGCACTTATCGGTGAGCTCTGAGGCAGAGCATCCTACTGAGTGCAAGTCCTCAGATTTTTTCGGAGTCAGCATGCATACAAGCATGGTTAAAACCTCCTCCTACTGAGACTCTAAATCCCCAAAGTTAAGAGGGCTAGGAAAAATATGTAGCCATCCGATTGCCATGAAATCATCCTCTGTAAGTGGTGCCTTGAGATGGGTTTGGCTCACTAGAACTCCTCAGAGCGACAGAGAGACATGGGATTGGGGGAGAAAAACCAAGGAGGGAGCATACAGCTCAGGTGACAGAGCATACCAGGAACTTTCTCCTGTACTTACTCTAAACAGTTTTGTTTCCTATCTCTGCAAAAAATCTTCCAACACTATTCCAGCTGGTTTTGACACCTCGAGGGCCAAAACGTGACTTCACCCAGAACCAGGTGTTATGAAGCATGGATGCAGGCAGTTTGTGCCACTGCACTTCAGGCCAAAAAATAGTCTCTGAAGATTATATTTAACAGTAAAAATGTAGACTCTGAGTTCCAGCAAAATCCCAGTTTGGCTGGGATGGTAATGAAGGGATGAACAACATCTTTAAATCAGGTTATTTGAATTAAGCAAGTAGAGGCAGAATTCATTTTTTCTCCATTGCTGTCATGTTTGATGGATGATCTCAGCTGACAGTGGATTTTCAGTTAGATTTAGGAGATTTACTTTTGTTGTGATAAAAGGATAATCTCACTCAGAAGCCCCCTCCGCATTCACTGCTCATTGTCTTTACACAGCAGCAGAAAAAAACAGAGACTAAACATGCAAGAAAATGACAAGAGTAGTAATTACGATAATGATAACAACAATCACCAAACAACCTGGGGCCAGGAGAGAAGCAAAATGGTTTATGTTTAGTTTTGGTCTTCACATCGGCAACGAACAAAACAAAGAGTAAATGGGGCAGTTATGGAGTCACACGCCTCCGTGTGCAACAGAAAGGAAGCCACTTTGAAATTTGAATTAACCAGGAATTTATTATGTCAGGAAATATTGGATTTGAGACCTAGTGCTCATGTCAATCAATTTAATTTTTTCGCATACGTTGGAAAATATGTCTTTCCCAGTGTGCAATATTTAATTAGACCTTCATGAGACTTTAAAGCAGGCTCCGAGGATTTTCATAACTCCATGTTCCCATGCCAAATTTACATAAATGGAGACAAAGAGATTAAAAAAGCAGGGAATGTAATGAAAAATGCTACCATCTAAGACCTTATGAGGAACAAAAGGGATAAGAGGAAAAGATACTTAAGAAAAAAATATGAAAAAAGAGAACTAATAAAAGAAATGTGCATGAAAATATATTTGAAGAAGAACCCTATCTTATGAATGCCTAACAAAAATAATAGCTCTTTTAATCTGTAGATCTTGTTCTTCAAAGTGTAAAGGAAAGCCCACTATTGTAATTTTAATAAAAGGAGGAAACTGAGGTATCAAATTTTGATTGACCCAATGAGGACAGAAAACATATTGTGCCTCACCGTCTCATCCTTCCTCCTCCTGTTGGCAAGTGGTTACCTCGTCTATTCAGTTTTTCACAAAAATAAGTCCTAATTACCAACTTCTTTTGACACTGTCTCCAGAGGGGAGATCACTGTTAAAAACTGATCTCCAACCAATGGTATTCCCTTTTGTCTCCAACGAGGAACTTCCTTCAGGTCCATAGATCAGCTCACTTCTGGTGTACAGTTCACGCAACAATACGTTAGACACTTGGAGTCAAATTACCTCCACATTCCTCTCTCAGTCCCCAGAAACAATTTTAGAACATTTTCTCACTCCCCTCTAAACACTAAAATCACCACGCCTGCATGGTGACTGTAGAGCATGGCATGATTCTCCCATGTTTTCCCTGCCACATAGGAATTTTCCCTCCACTCGAACAAAGAGATTTTCTATGGCTTTCTTAGCTCAGGAACAACAAAGAAACTTGCTTCATTTGTCTCTCTCCTCCCACTGGCTCATGCTGGGATCAAGTATGTCTAAAGACAAATCCAGATATTTACAGAATGCTTTCACTAGGTTGAGTTCTTGAAAGCCATTTTATGCATCCCTTCAGGGTGCTCTCGCCAACTGAGTCATCGCTGAGGAAAAAGATGGGGGAAGTAAAGGGGAGAAACATGCAAAGAGATGACAGAATATATCATGAAAGTAATACTTTTTAAAAAAAATATATTTGAGAGGTCATCATTTTCATTATGTACATCGGAGAACAGAGGCTGAGTTCGTGAAATAAGGTGTGAAGCAAAGAGTGAATAAGGAGTTCAAGCAAGAAGAGAAGTGGGTGAGAGCTGGCATTTGAGCAGGACCGTACTCTGCAGAGTCAGAAGGCAGAGTCTGAGTGTTTTGCAACTCTAAATATTCCACCAGATTCCTGCTCCCCTTATCCCTCTCTCTTGGTATCTCAGACATAACAGGAACTTATGTCACTGAACGACATGAAGAAGAAATTCATACAGAACTGTTAAGGAACAATTAAGATGATTCTCACAGCAGCATGTTGCATTCCTGATATGGACCAAGAGAAAAGCACCAACAAAAATGACACTAGTCAAGGTGAGAGGCAATAAGAGCTGGGAAGGATGTTAATAGGTTTAAAAGATTTGCCGTGACGTATCGAGAAAAAGCAATGTGATTTTATGAATAATTATTGAAATATAAAATGAAATTATGTTGATGAGAGGGCAAAGGTGCCTAGAGACCTGTTCACTTAATTAAGATGTATACAGCGTGGAAGTACAGATTTTCTTTATACTGACCAGGCCTTGATTAACAGCACAGACAGGAGAGTGGGAAGTAGATCAAGATTTTATAATTTATGGTGATAAAATCTCCTATTGCATGTCTTCGCTGGCCTTACCAGGGTGAAGAACTGTCAGGTCATCTTCCTCCCATGGGGGAAATGAACAACTTGTCGCTGCACTTATTCCTATTTTGTGAAGGTACCAAAGAGCCACAGTGTTTATCAGATGGTCTATCTGGCAGTTGTCCTGACAACTGGTGAATGGAGAAAAAGAATAGGTGGGACAGAAGGAAGATCCATCTGAACATAAGGAAAACCTTTTGTACTGTAGGAGTAACTGAGCATTGCCTTGGGTTTCTCAGAGAGATTGCAGTCTCCATCCCTGGAGTCACTGAAAAGCCATCTGGGCAAGGTCCTAAGAAGCCTGCTGTGGGTGGCCCTGCTTGAGCAGGAGGGGCTAGCCCAGATGACCTCCAAAGGTCCCTTCCAAGTTCAACCACTCTGTGATTCTGTGATTGTAGAAAAAAAAGCATAGGGGAGCTTTTGGTGTACCTGTCAGCTTTTCTTACGTATCACTTTGAGTTTGGGCAAGTCATTTCTTCCTTTAATGCTTCTCTTCCCTCATCTGCAAATGGGGTTTAATTATGTCTACTTCCCATGGAGCACACTTCATTAGGAATCCACTCACATGCAGAAAACCTCTGCACTGTTTATACCCTTAAGTGGAACACCAGTGATGTCCAGACTTTGTGATTAGTTCAAGGAGCTGCAGCAAATGTCACTCTCCTTTTGCAAAGCCCCTGGGATACCTGGAAATCATAAGAAGCATTAACACTGCAAAACATTCACCTTGCTCTCCGTGTAGGCTGGGGAGTGCCACAGCTACCAACACTATGATTCCAAGACATTAAAATTTGTCTCATGTCATAATCCATACGCTTGGGTTGTTATTTTGTGTAGTTAAAATCTGAACATGCTTCCCTGCTGCAGATAATTAGCGATATGCACATGGGAGATGTTACAGCTCATAGGACAGTCTTTGCTGTGACAGTTGACAGTGATGGAAATGCAGTCTGTTCCAAAGAGGGAAAGGGGAACAATGTTATTGGGAATTGATTTTTGCCTTCACTAAAGCCTCTTCTCATCCACTGTTTTCCCCTAAACCTACCTATTGCTCAGATTTGTTTGAAAGCATAAAATCAATTTTTTACTGGTTCAGTTTAATTGGAGGGGGGGGTTAGGTTTTTTAATATGCTCGGCACTCAAGTTGAAGCCTTTGTGAAACCTAACTCTACATCCATCTTTTGATATTGTCAAGGTAAATAATATACAAGGAGTTTACTGTTCACTTCTGGATGCTAAAGGGCTACATATTCTAAAAGATGTGGGATATCGGTATTCAGAATATTTGGGTTACAGGAGATTATGAGGACAGTTAAATCAGAAGTTGAAGAAATAGTAGTCAATATATAGTGAGCTGTTTCAGTAATTCAGTGGAAAGCTAGAGGGAAGGGGTGATAAAGGTTTTTTGTGAAGATGATGATGATGATGGTGATTGATGATGTCATTAAGCTGCTAATAATCTGCTCCAGCCTTCCAGACAAGTCCCATCTCTTTTTTTTCCTTTCTTTCTAAACTACCAAAACAACTTTCCCACTTAGATCTTTCTTGAAGAATAAGGCAGTCAAATTTCAACCTTCAAAAATCTATTCCTGAGACTCTGGTAGAACTACAGGAGAGACGGATGGTTTCATGGAGAACACCTTTTTTATTCCAGCTACTGGACATGCCTTCATTTTCCATCTTCTGGGAAGACAAACCACAAATCAAAATCCTTATGGATGTTTATGAAATGTTCCATGTGACAAACAGTGAATTGGATGATGTTTTACTTTTGTAGGGCATGGAGGTAGACATTTGCATTGTATGTAGAGTGAATATCTGTTATAAAAATGTTGCACACATTTAGCCAGAGAAAAATATTTTAATGTTCTAGTCACATGTATTTTATGCCCAGCCAAACAAATGCATTTTATCACTTTGTTCTACATTGTCCATTAGTGATCATATTTGGAAATGAGTTAATAAATCTGATATGTCTGTCATGTGATTGATTAAGCCACGCTCAGTGTTTCCATCTAGAGAGCAAAACTATGAATCCTCAACTTACCCCTTAGAAACCTGCATCCCTGATTTCAAAGGAAGGCTAAATACCCTGCCATGTCCAGTGCCCTCATCTGCATGGTGGTAGGGACACAAAGAAGCCCTCTTCCTCCTCCTCCCAGCCTTTCAGATCCATCACAGTTCTCAGAGGTTGCTATATCCCATGTACTGCACTCTGAAAACTGCTGGAGCCTTCTGTCCTCACTGCTTGCCCCTAGAAGTCACGACAAGTTTGCCCTACTGTCAGCTTAATCCACTTTCCCGTTCGTAAAAGGATTAACCCCTGTGTTTGCAGGCAACATTATCCCGTAAAACTTTTGTTTCGGGTTTGGAATATTTGACCACTGATGTCCAGAGTCTTAACATAACATTACACAGCAGTAATGATGTCTTAGCTGTGGACCACAGGCAGGTGACACCTGTGCTTGATGACTTCACAGGGAAGCATCTTCCTCCTCATTCTTTCCTTGTTTTTGTTGTCCAGTTTTATGTGCACACAAGGTTTTCTGGCTAATTTTTATTCCATCTATAATTAAAACTGTTGAAAAATGTTTTCTTGTCACCTGCATAGTAAAAAAGGACTCAAAATACAGTACCTACTTGCAAAATTTTGTTTCCATGTGCCATGAGGTCTTGGATAAATGACCAAAAACACATCGCTCGTTCTTATTACGCCAGTATAACTATGCACGGAACACGAGTGAGAAAATGAGAAACTGCTGCCCTCTTAAGCTTCTCAAAGTACTAAACTAAAGCAATACCCTATCATACCTGAATATTGCCCATGACATCCAGCCACACGATATAACTAAAGAAAAGTAAAAGGGAAATAAAAGAAATTCAACTACTAGCAGAAGAGATGATACATTTTATGTGTGTGTATTAATCACAAATATTAGCCTCCAAAACTTCAGAACTAATTGCTAGAAGCAGTAAGAAAAACTTGATAGAGTTATACTAGCTGTGTAGAATTCTTTTCCTTCTCAACAGAATTAGCTGAGCTGAGCACTGTACATGACACCATGGTACGGGATCAGTGCTAGCACTAGAAAACCAGCTCTAGTGGAGAGGCTCAACAAAGAGCGTGACATACACAGAGTGTGTGCTACAGGTACAAATTCGGGGGGCTCAGAGATTGAAAGCAAGCTTTAGAGCTTTCAATCTATGCATAGGCATGCAGGCATAGACAGCATCGCTGATTCAAACTGACACAGAACTAATGCATTCATTTCATTTCAAATCCAAGTTTCTCCTCAAAGCTTCTACCTCTGGATGTTGAGAGATTACACTTTTCTGCAACCATTTTTTACATGAGATTTGAGAAGAGATTCTTTTTTTCAGAGGAGAAAAGCCATACTGAGGAGCCTAAGACCCATTTTGGGGCAGGGCTACCACAAGGAGAGAGCAAGAGAAAAAGAAGAGAGGGAGAAAGAAAAGGTGTCAGAGACTATGAAGAGAAAAACAGAAAACAAATATCAAGATGTACAAAAATTCATAGAGAGAGAGAATTTAAGACTCATCCTCATCCTTTTATTAAAAAAAAAAATGTATCCTCAACATGTGGGCTTTTGCTTTTGGGCGGACTCTGCCTTTCAAGGGAGCGAAGCCAAGAGAGAACTCAAGTGTTTTCACAGCAGTGGGATTTCTTCTCTCCTGGTCTGGGTAGAAGTATCATGTTCTGCAAAAGAGCATGTCATGAGCAAAAGCACAGATGATTGTCTTATGAACAGACTGTCATTCAGCCTATGTCCACATGAAACTCCCAAAGTCACCAGGGTTGTGAAATGGAGAAATAACATTGTTGTTATTGCAGGAGAGAGAGTGAGAAAAGGAGGGGAGAAGTCAAACGTGAGAACAAACTTTGCCCAATTTCAAAGTCACACAGAAAGTCAACATCCCAATAATTTCAAAGGAAGCAAATCTCCCTGTCCTGAAATATGGGGAAAGAAGATATTTCCTGTTTCCTTTTGCCTTAAAATTTCCCTTTGAAACTGTTTCATACCAGCACCATCAAAACCTTGGCAAACACAGAGGCAGAGGACAGACATGAACCAGATTTATAATGAAGTGAGGTAGAAAACAGGTGAGGACAGCTTTTTCCCTAGCTCTTCCCAGCTTTGCAATGAAAGGTTTTCAGAGCTCTAATTATAAATCAAAGCTCAAGTTCTTCTGTGAATCACTGTCTGAAGGAGCTGCAATTTTGCCCTTTAAAGCATTTCCTCAGCCAGGCAGCTGGATGGGGGAAGGGTGATTTTTTTCCATGTTTTATAAGGTGGGCAGAGAAGGACAGTCAGCTGCAGAGAATAAGGGAGCACAGCTGCCCCGCATTAAAGAGAGGCGCAAAAAAAAGCTGGTGAATAGCTCAGCCAGGTGGATTTATTTTTCTCATCACCCAGCAGCTGTGGTAAAACACCGAAGGCAAAAATGCGTCACTGCGGAAACAAAACCAAAAACAAAACCAAAAAATGTGAGTCCAGTCCATGACACAAATATGTTGAGTGGGGAAAGGTCACATACATGCATACCTGTAAGGAATCACTCACCTGGCTCAGTCACTGAGTCGCTGGGAGACATTGAGCACATTGCCTTGGGTTTTTTTAACTGTGCTTTTCAAGGGAGAAAGTATTGGAGATAGTAATAGGTCGTAGTACTGGGCTTCAGTGAGAGTAAGACCCATGGAGGGTTATGAAAAATTTAGATATTTAAGGACTGAGAACAAAAACATTTAGCTATTGAGAAAAAGAAGAGGATAATCCACTCCCATTTAAAACAGGATGCAAAGAATTGCTCGAAAAAATCTCTGTGATACTATCCAGATCCAGTCCATCTCCTCTTTGAAGCTCAATAACACCTGGGCATAACCTGTACAGTTACAAGGGCATTTTATAAGCTTTTCCACTTATGTAGTTCCTCTGTGTTTATGGAGACCATTCATTGTGTTCCCATAATGCTCTTTTTCTCTGCACTCAGTTTTGCAGGGACCAAAGATCATCAATTATAGAACAATTACAGCTTTAATGATATTGTGAACAAAGCTCTCTTGCCATTCATCTGTTTTTCTCTACCCTGCTTACCAGAAAATTCTCATCAGCATCTCTCTGTGAAGTGAGTAGACCTCACCCTGAGAGCAGATTTCTCCATGCCCTAGACCGGGTGTCAGTCATGAACTTGCAAAAATTAAGAAAGAAGAAGAACAGTCCATACAAGACAATGAGCTAATTAAATTCTGTGCTATTACCTTTTACAGAGAATAAAATATTACTGATAGTAATTCCTGTGTATAGCTCTGTATCAGCAATGATGGCTTGGATTCATATAAACATCAAGGGATGCTTCTGAGTCACCACGTCTGAGAAGCCTTATGAGAACTAGAACAGTGACTGATGTCTCTGCTTTACCTGGTAATTTCACACACATTAAATGTTTTCTGTGTTTGCTTTCCTGGACCTCACAAACTCTCCTCATCACAGGAGCCTTGGAAAGAACTATCCCATAGGGACAGGTTTCTGTTCTCAGTATGGTATAAATGCCTGTTCTCGCAGTTGTGTCCAGCTGTAGGTAGCCTTTCCTTACAGCAAAAAGAGATTTAGAAAAAACCCAAATCTTCTTTGTCTGCATCATTCATAAGGACCTCCCAGAAAAATACTTAGGGTAGGGAAAAAAAAAACCCACCCGGCATTAGTACAACTCAAGGAGCCAAAGGCATGTGTGAAAATCCCACTCAGTCCTGCTATGAGACAAGTTTTAGCAGGCTTAACAACCTAGACTCTAATATGTCTCTCATTTGAAAATGATAATTTCATTCAAGGGGATAAGCTAATAAAAAAAAGTTATAAAATTGATTAGAGGGCAATGCATGTCTCTGATTTTGCAGGGCTTATTTTTTCTCTCAAAAAAATTAATTTAATACCAGAGCCCTTATTTAGACTAAATTACAAAGAGAGGAAAATTAAAAATGTGATGCAACAGTTAGAGAAGCTAAACAGGAAAATTACTTGATGTGCAATGCATATTGAGTGCTCATGTTTCCACTGTGAGGAGAGGAATCCATTGCACAAGCAAGAGAGAATCATGCAGATGGCTTCAGGTGTTAGTTTCCAGCTGCTGCAGAAGTTTCCGATTTACTTAGTGGCCCAAACCACATTTTTTTTCCAACATATTAGGGTCTAGTCACTACCGCTGGATCACAACAAATGATATCCCTCTGTTCTGGAGAATATAAACAAGTAGATTTCACAACAATTAGAGATTATAAAATAAATCTTAATGAAAATCTCTTCTGATCTATAGAGACTCCTTTTTTACATATGTTGTTCACATTAACTACCTGCAGTTATTTAATATGTTGTTTATGTGCCCGCTACCCTATGGACAGCATGGCTTGTTTGATATGGGGTCTATTGACTTTGCAGATGTGTGCCTGTGTGTAGTCCTATCACATGACACCTTAGAAAGAGTTTAAAAGGTGCAACAACTCATAAAGCAGGCTGAAGTTGGGAGGAGAAATTTCTCCCCTGCCCCCTTCAGTTCTGCAGATTTCAAGGCCTATCTCTGAAATGTAAACACCTATTCCACGTTGTTTACTTTAAAGAGGAATAATAAAATCCTAGATTTACATGACAACTTTATTATAAAAAAGTATAAAATCTTTTTATGATGATACAGTGTGCATTACGAGACTGTTGAGAGAGAGGCATGCAGATCTGTGTGGGTACATATGCACAAGCACACACCTTTACAAATGCAGCCACACATATAAATCATGTAATGCAATGCTAATAGACAGTTATGTTTGCAATAGACATCAGCCAGCGTGATACTAAGAGGCCTCTATATTTAAAGTAGAGTGGGCAAATGCTTTTAAAATAAATCTATATGAAGGACTAAAATGAACAACTTCTCTTCCTTTTGCCACACCCCTAGTCAGTGCACAAGTGTGAATGTCCCCCATACGGGCATTAAATTTCAGTGGAATTAAAAAGAATTAATAAAAGCCTGCAGGAAAAGATGGTGAGAATGAATCTGCAGTATACACCTACACGGTGAGCGCCTTTCTTTTCTCTGCCTTGCATGCTCTCCTCTCAACATATTCCCTTGCTCTGCTCCCAGAGGCTCCCACAGCACTCCTTCTGTCTTGCAGCACGTGGCCCTCTTGGCAGCACGCCCTTGCTGTACAAGATAGTGTAGGGCTACGATCTTCAAGTGAGCACCCAACAAGCTCTCCCCTGGAGCCAGACTCTGTAACTGTGTTAGGACACTCATACTGCCATCGGAGATGACATTTCTGTACAGCTTTGGCTTCGTTCAGAATGGGCATGCCCACGCTTGCAGAGATGGCTCAGGGATTGCTGTAAGGGCACAGAAAGGAGAGGTGCTTTTAAATAGTCCCAGCAGAGGAGAAGAGTTGGTCTCACCCACTCACTGTCTCCATGTGCCCTGAAGGGATCCAGTTCTACCATCTCTTTCAGATTCTGCATGTTCTTTCCCAGCTTTCCAGCATACCAGAAAACTTCTTTTTCGTCTTCCCACGTTTCTTACTTCTCAAGGAAACCTTCAATCCCACAAGACTTTTAGACCATGCCTGGCAGAATTTCGAAGACTTGCTGAAAATTTGAGATAATGAGCAGAAGCAGGAAGAATGACTGTGGAGATATAGAGTGGGCCTGGAGGCAAGCTCATTTATGCAAATCCATTGCTAAATGTTCTCACGCAGCTGGGCTGAACCTGCCTGCATAAAATGTCCCAGCCCTAGATAAAACTATATTTATGGCCCAGCCTCAGAAAATAAAATAATATTTTTTAAAAGGACAATTAGAAGAGAATAATGATTTGAAGTCCATGCAGATGAATTTATCCTTTTCAATTGCCAGTTTGTTTTTCTGAGACAAATGGAAGACTCTTACAGTACATGATACATGTTTTCAACATCTGAAAGCTTTATTTCTGAGACACAGTGAAGCCTCACACGTGTGTCGGGCCCTTGTGTTACATGTCAAAGCAGCTAAGAGCATCAATAGATGTAAAATGTTCTAATAGTAAGCACTAAATCTACCTAATATTTTCAAAGCTTTGATAGGTCTCTTTTCCTCAATTTAAATTTTAGGGATGTTGGCTTGTTTGCTTGTTTTGATTTTTTCGCTAAGTGTGCACCGGCTTTTTCTTTTTGAAAGTATATTATTCTCTAGGATTTGTAGAATTCATCAGACAAAATAAAACCAAACCAGATCCAAAAGACAAGCTGAACCTAAACTTAACCAAGGGAAAAAAAAAGTCACTGGTTTTAGCAACAGATCGAGACCTGCTATAAAACCACAAGCAAGTCCTGATGACCTTGCACTGTTAAATGGAAAGAAGTATATCACAAAAGTAATCTCCAAAGTCCAAAGAAACCACCAGCTCTCAAGTGAGTCTATGGTCACAACCCTCCTGTCTGACCAAACTCTCAGGCCATTCCCAGTTCCTCAGTGTTAGAACACTCATAAGCAAACCAGGGAAATGTATTCTCAAATGGATGCAAAACTACAGTTAGAATAGTTGACTCCTGGTCAAACTGGAGAGGATTCTTAAGTGTTAAACCACAGGTATTTGGCCTGGCTTTGTTTTTAATCATGATTTTAAATGATCAGAAAAAAGTTGGTTTGGTTTGGGGTATTTTTAAAAGTGTAAAATAGCAAGCTGGACAAGACTGCAAGCTCTTTGGAAGACAGAATTGAAAATAAAGCATGCTGAAAAAGTGGAAAGTAACTCTGAAATCTGTAAGATGAAGTTCAGTAGGCACAAGCCCAAAGAAAACCAAGTGTACAGATTACTAACCTGGCTGCATGGAGGAGAACCAACAAGTACAGCACACTACAAACTGCATGTGCTACAAGTAGGAGGATGCTGTTGCCAAAAGGGAAGGTCTCACACCAGACTACATCACACAGGAGCACTGGGCTGAAGAAACCACAGTCGTGGTTCCAGTTCAGCTCATGCTGGTACCAAGGCACAAGAGATTACCTCTGGTTTTGGATGGCTTGTATTGTGAAAGACAAAAGGAAACTGCTATAAAGAGAAAAGCATCAAGGAAGATAAGAGCGTGAACAGATGTATCCTACAGGGAAAGGCCAATGGAAACGAAACTATTCAGGCTGAGAAAGAAAAGGCTAATGGGAGACATGGTAACAGCCTTCCATTTCACAACCGGTTCGTGAAAAAAGGAAGATCAATAGCTCTTCTAGAGCTAGTAAGGATAGACAGCAAAAGAGGAATTTGTAGGAATCTTATTTGGTTTTAAAATTCTGATTCTCCCAGTTAAATATTACGAAAAATCCAAACCAGGGTGAGGCATGGGAATAGACTCTGTAGGGATTGCTGCAAGAGATATTTCCCTGGAGTTTTGTAAGAATAGATTGTACAAATATCCAGTAGGTGTGTTCACAGTATATTTACCATGAAATAAAGCAAAGAGGCATTTTGGTCTCTTGAGGTCCTTTCCCATTCTGTGTTCCAATGTTCACATATATTTTGAAGATGAGTTCTAATGTAAAAAATTCAGCTTATGTATTTGTTACAAATTATTCATTGTTTTAAAAAATGTATATTGGTCATCTCCTGTACTGTTTTCTGTTCCCTGATAATTCAGTGTTTTCAACTTTGTACATTAAGCTTCCACTAGAAATATATTTCTGTTATGTATTTGAAATTATTTTTTTCTGAGAGCTGATCAAAGTGGAGAATACTATTTTGTGTTAATATTTCTATTATGATTTTAAAATCTAACAGATTATAAGCATTCACATAAATTATTTGAAAGATATCATAGTTGTTTATCAAATTCTTATGTTTCTCGTAAATATCTGATGCATTTTTAATGAAAAAATATCATCGATATACTTTTCTTTGCAAATGGAAAGAAATGTCAGTTGCACTCCATGTAAATATTATATTTCGCATGCAAATGTTCAACAAGAGCAGATACTAATCGCTACAGGTATGGAAAAAGCTGAATGCTACTTTTTCCAGATGCTTCTAATCCATATTAATCCAGTTCTCTTCATGTCAGAAACAAAAGCCGAAAAGAGTAGAAAGAGAAAAAAGCCATATAAAATAGCACTGCCTGGAGGAATCAAGATTTCCCTTATTTACAATTTTGTGTCGTCCTTTCAGCAAGCTGTATTGCTATTTCAAAGCCAGCCCCAAGAGTGCATTACTTTTAGCACGAGGAAAAAAGTTCCTGCAAAAAGCCACATACCTTTGTAATAGCACAGCTGCCTATTGTGCTGGGAGAAAAACCAGGGTCTGCTGAGTGTCTCGGTTTGAGACAAATTAGGAGGAAACATCCTGAGATGAACGTGTCCTCTAATGGAAGGCAGGTTTCGGTAGCCCCTCCCCCACAGGTTCGAAAGAAATTTCTTGGAGGAAAGTGAAAAACAAGACTGTTTATTTAACAAGCAGGGTGCACGCAGGCAGCCGAGGAAGAAAAAATGAATAATGTTAGATAATAAAACCTCTCGCTGTGGAGAAGACCTGGTAGATTTCAGAGTCCTTTCTGTGGGTGTGGCTCTGCTCTCTCCAGAGCTGGGGTGTGGCATGAGCCCATCTGGGCCGCGGTGTGGGGCCTCCCGGTGATGGTGTTCCGGACCGGAGCAATGTTGAACAGTTCCAGGAGGAGAAAAAGAAGGAGAAGGAGAAGAAGGCGGCACAGTCCCAGGAAAACTTCTTGCCTCAGCTAATGAACGAGAAGCTAGATAAAAAGCAAAAGAATGCAACTGTCTTCCCTGCTGCAGAGCCAAGAGCTGGGGAGAGAGCGAGCGAGTTATCCGTGTTTTTGAACACAGCCGCCTAAGGAATTCCACCGGCTTCCCTCACTCTCTCTCAGATCTGGCTTAAAGGCACAGGACTCCTGTCTGGCATAGAGCAGACGACAGGGGATACAGCATCATACAGTCACCCCAAGACACTGAGATAACTAGATCATCAGTAGGATGAATGTTAGTATAGCTAAATCTGCCTGGGATTTCTCTTCTCCCTAGCCCAGATCCACACAGCTGTGCTAGCATAAGCCCGAGGTGCCGATTTGGCTTCAGACATTCTGCAGGAGGCACCTGACTCGCGATCTGGAAGGATCTATTTGTCTCAATAGCCTCTAAAGGAAGCTGAGTATGACTGGATTGGAGTCATAGAGCAATCTTTTAGATGTACAAATGAAATTGCACTCTTTTCCCTGGTCTAAAATGGAGCAGAAATTGCCGTCACTTTCTAAATATCGAACCTCACAAAATGACTGTAAAATCAGAACAAAGCCTGAAGGACTCTTAGAAATCTTACCAGTGGAGTTGTGTTTCTTGGTGAGAAGTGCAATCATTTACTTGATATGCTTAGAGTGAAAAAAGAAAAGACATCATTCCATGAAGGTATCTGAATATTTCTTTGCATAATTATAACTGATCCCCTAAAATAATTTTAAAAAATCATTTTCAAGAAAAATTCTGATTTCTCTTTTTTTAAAAAAAAGCAGAAAAAGTCCCAAAGCCAACAAAAGTACCTATAACAGTATGTCTGATGATGATGACGTCTGTGCTAATCAGTCCTCTCTAGCACTGCGAGAGAGAACAAGGTCATCCCACAGACTCTAAGCCCACCAAGGCTCATCCACAGAGAGGCATCTCCCCACCACATACCACACACAGAACACTGCACATGGAACTGGCCCATTCCATTCATTTTTACTGCACAACATCTCAATCCAAACTCGATGAAACCACCCTAGAACTACTCAAGAAAACTACATTTCCTGATGAGTGTCCCTGATGTGAGCATTGCACGTGGCAGTGAGGTGCAATGAGTTATTTAACACAGGACGCTTGGGCATGCTGAGAATTGATTTTTGCTAAAAGCAGCACAAAAGACCAAGTCAAATACAGCCCTGAAGAGCAGGGGAAAGCCACCACTCCACACCTTTCCACCCTTCATTCCTCGGGACTGCAAATGTCTTCTCCCTCAAAAAGCCTGACCTGTCTGGTGTGCCTGGTGGCTCGTGTGCTTTGAGATCTCTGTCAGAAATGTTTGACCCTGGGGATTTAGACCAGAAATCCTGTCTGTTTTGTGCAGCAGGTGAAACTGATTTATTTTGAAGCCTGGTCAATTCATCAAGTTGTTGTAATGGGAAGATTGTCACTTGCTGTTATCGATGACATACAGTTCAGAGCAAAGCTGGCCATCAAGTTAACTGCCGGCAAATCCACTGGAGCACCAGCTGCAATATAAACAAATCCCACCGCCCTACTAATTGAGGTATTGAAATGTACATAACTTCTGGATGAAAGATGAAAAAAAATCATGAATTTCAGGCAGCTGAGCAAGAGAAAGTGAAGGAAATTATGATGAGCTAGTTTTAGGCAATGTTTACTGTCTCTGTGGCATCTTGCTCAGAAAACATGACTTGTGACAGGAGACATCATCTCTACATCAGGTTGTGCCTTCCCCTTGCCTCACAGCACCTGTTATGTCTCTGCAATACCACAGATGTCAATGAAGCGGCACCAGTGCAAGGGAGTGAAGAATCAGGCAAAGTAATTTCATCTCAGCTTTGTTTTGATGCGTTTACGACTCAGACTTTTGAAGCTTTCATAATAAAAGTAGCGCCATTTTCATCAACTTTCTGCATGTCCAAAATAAATGGTGAACTGTACAGCTGGTACCTGTGCACAGTTAACAGGGATACATTAATTTTGGAACCTGTTTTATCTGAAGGAAATAGATTGCTGTGAATACTTTATCTGTAAAGGATGCGATTGAATGGAAAATTAGCTCAAAATATCCCTGGTATTTTAAAATGTAAGTTAACCTGATATTTCAGTTGTCAGAGAACACACTTGCCTTACTGTTAGCTAATTCCAGTACTAGGCGTTAGTGACTTGTTGGGAAGCGTAGGATGCCTATTGCCTCCTGAGGAAGAAAATGTGCTTCCCAAAATGTCATGACTCTCCTTCACTTTTCTCTGACAGAGATAATAAATTGCTCCCTTAAAAAAGGCTAATGAAATTTACCCATGTATGTTTTAAGGTGCTTTCAATTCCTTGAGTAGAAAGGCAAACCTTTGTTATTGCTGCAATGAACGGAGATATTTGAGAGCAGGCAGCTAGCGAGTTAAGCAGAGAATATTTCCCAGGTGAAGATGCAGAAAGAGCAGCCCTCCCTCATCAAGGTCTCAAAACACTCCCGTCTACTGAGGCTTTGCTATAGGAAACTTAATAATACAGTATTGTTAGGACTGGATAACATATACTTCCTTTTATGCTGGAGATAGCATTGAAAATGGTGAGGATGTTCCTGAATGATATATATAATTTTCCAGGAAGGTAGGGGAGCAGAGCTACACCTGACAGAGGTGCTAGACATGTTGCTTACTGCAGCTTTACAATGCCAGATCCTAATGAGTAGAGAAATAGATAATGACATGAAAAGGAGATATTTAAATTCTTGCACACTGGACTCATCCCTCAGAAAATGTAACCGTGCCAAACAAAGATATATAGACGGTCACACTTTTTCAAATTAAAAAAGAAAACAAACCAGCCTAACATCTGTGCTGGATTCAATATTAAGTCAGAATTGTTCCATTATCTTTGCTTTTTCCCATGCTTTCCTTTTTTCCAAGTGCAACCTCTTAGGAAATAAAATAGTAATTTGCTGCTATGTATTTCTATATTTCTCTGGGTTACATTGCATGAATTATTTTGGAGAAAATCGGTAGGATTTTCCATCTCGACTTCTTTTTAAGCCATCATTTTAAAGGCAAATTTATGCCCAGAGGGCAGTTTGTTGAGCATTTTTCGCCCATCACTCCTCTTGTTACCTGTCATCCACCCTTCCTCTTGACATTCTCAACTTTTATTTTTGTTTAACATCTGCGTCAGCTTGTAAAGGCCATTACCATGTTGCTAGGCTCTAATCAGAAGAGACGTTGTCAAAATGAGGAAAAATGTATCAGTTTCATCAAATCTGAGAAACCACAACCCGTTTTGCTGAGAAAACACCAGGGTTTTCTTGTAGTAATACTACTTCTCTTTCCTTGCCCATCTAGCATAAGAGCAAGACTACAGCTTGGCAAAGAAGAATAAGTCTGAATCCAAATTTAAAAATAAATAAATAAATAAAATTCCTCATCAGCCTACCTTTGCTACAGTTGAAATATTTGATTGACATTTTCATTAGTTTCTTCTCTTCTTTCATGTGTTGCTGCTTGCCATTAATTACAAATGCCACCCAGATTCATTGCAATGTGTGTCGTTCCCAGGCCCAGCTGATTCTGTAGGTGCTCATCTTTAGAAGAAACCCTTGTGAAGCACGAAAGGGAAACAAAAGGTTTGGATTCATCCCCGTGAGCCATCACTTGCTATAAAGCCCTGAGACTCGTATTTGGTTCACTCCCCTTGGCTATTTAAGGTGCAAGTGTGTGTGGTCAGCCTGTCAGGGAAATGTTTTTGATAATCCTTAGTTTACTTGCTAAGAAATCCATCTCCCACTCTCCTTAACCATTCCTGTACTGCCTTTTTTTGCTTTTCTTTTTGTGGGGTGAAGTTATACCATATTTGAAGAGCTAAGTCACAGCACTGTGATCGTAGACTGTCAGGGCTCCCACCATTGGGACTACAGAGCAGAATCCATCCCTCTGCCTGAAAGTGACTTACCCTTAACAGAAGCCAAAGATTAACTACCCTTTCTGGAGGCTTTCTTCCTGTCACCAGCTTTCAGGTCATATTGAGAATTCATTTGTTTCAGGCTGCTGAAGATGCAACATTGTACTGTGTGTCTACATATGGGGAGGACAAGGAATTGTTTTTCCTCCCTGCCTGATTGTGCAGAATTATTGTAGACTGCATATTTTTCCCATATTTTTCAGTGCAGCCATCTCATGCTTTTTAGTAAAAGGAGAAATTTTATGGCTGTTTACAGCACTTGGGCTCTTGTTCTTAAAAGAAGGCAAAAATTTCTGATTCTATCAGACATAAGAGTCCAGAAAGAATGTGTCAGTGAAGGGAATTGTAACATTTCAAAGGAAAATACTTCTGTATTGGATAAGCATGGTAACTAAAACACAGAGAGATATCAACAAAAATGGAAAATGTTCCATTCACTGTGACAAAGTATTTATCTCCACAGCCGGTTTGAATATGGATCATAGGTTGAGGGAAGCTCATTCTTAGAGTTATTTTGTTAGAAATCCTCAAACCCAACAGCAGCTGCACTTGCTCTTTCTACAAGCAGTGGAGAACTGCAAAGTTTGGAGGAGTACTTGTTTCTTTCAAGCAGTTCCATCTTAAATTATAGAGAACACATGGGCAACACTAAGGCAGTTGAGTTTGTAGCACAAGGGAGCGTCAATTGCTAAGATTTCTCCCGGAAAATGTAGCTGCCAACTCCTTCTGACAATAGAGGCCAAAGGAAAAGACAGGGACATATCCTTTCAAGCAGGCTGTTCATCTTCCAGTTGCTATTATCCTGAAGCATGTAAGGTACTGCTGAGAGCTAATCTAGATGTGAGTCAAGATTGACAGCCGGTGGACGGACCATGTGGTAGGGCCTGAAGATTTCTGGGGGTGTCTACCATCATTTTTCTGATTTAATGTACTTCCAGATTATGACCCATATTAAGGTATTAAACAATGTCCTAGTCTGTAAGACTGAAGCTTTTTTTTTTCCATCTTCAAATTTTGAATCCAGTTAGGTATTTCAGAGGATTTTCTTTTTTTTCCCTTCATTCTTAGTTGATTTTTACACACACAATACGGTCAACTTTCCATAAAACCTGAAAGCTGTGTAGAGCTGTATTAATTTATCAGTCATATGAAGAAACTGACTCATTCCAAGAAGATTTCCTAACCATAATAGTTTCATAATACATGTTAATGTTGCTTTGGCAGAATGCTCAAAGGGTCTTCCTTTGTCATGACACCATTAATAAAAAAATGGCTACAAGAAAACCATCCATGCATTGAACCTCATCTGATTCAAATCTATTTTTCTCACCCAAAAAGGTTTCATTTGTATCTTATACAGCAGTGAGGTACCATGCTTATACCTGTTAAATGCTCCACTCTCCAAAGGAAAGAGCCGGCAAATAGTCATTTAGGCAGGGCCAAAGGGCCAGGATCAGACCCAAATGCACAGGGACAAGGAAGAGAATGAAGGAAGAGATGTGAGGAAGGCAGGAGTTCAAAAGAATTGAAGAAAGGGTCATTTCATGAGTCATACTGCCAGTGATACAGAAGGGGCAGCAGGGATTTCTGGAGGCAGCTCGTTACAGCAAATCGTGCTCAATTGCCTGAAGTCCTTCTAGCAGAGCCTGGACTCCAGAATGCTCAGGCCTTTGCCCCTCACATGGCCAAGCTCATCACTCCTCCTTCAGGCAGGCTTTCCTTTTAACTATATCCTCATTGTACAAAGAGAGAATGCAAACCGGAATCTTTAGCCTTTCTTCTTTAAAATACCATAGCATGTTAAAAAGATCTCCTCAGAGAGCAGCACGCCTTTACCTTCGGCCCTCGGGGTTTGGTATTATGTCCTTTTCCCTGACACTGCGCTGCTAATCTGAGCAAACATGCCATGTTCCTTGTTATGGCAGGACATGTGAACTACTTAGAGCCAAGAAAGGCCCAAAGGCATCAAAGTTTATGCTTTGCTATGCACATGGAGAAGGATTTTCAACAGCGGCAGTGGAACTGGTCTCTTCCAGTCTCAGCCCTGCTCCTCCCTTAGGGTGGCACAGCAGCAAGCAGGGAGAAGCTCAGCTCAAGTGCAGCTCACTTCCCCTTTGTTTGTCCTTACAGCTCAGATTGTCCCTTTTCTGAGCAAATAATGCTTTCTCATACTAGTGCTACGTCTCTTTGGGTACATCTCCTGCATTATTAATATCATCAACTTGCAAAGAAAATTAACTGTAGAATTTGCCTCTGCATTCTGTGTTAATCCCCAATAATCTCACACCTCCTGACCTTGTTAGCCTCAGCTTTGAGCATCTAAAATAAAATCCTGCCTAGCAGGCCGCTTCGGCTGCGTGGTTAATCCAGGAGATCTCTCAGGTCAAAGGCTTAGATTTAGCTAGGGCACTACTGCAGCATGTCTGAAACACTTTGCCCAGGTAAAGAGCTTTGGAAACCTGAAAAAAAAAGGTCAGAGGCTGACTTTATAGCATCATATTTTATCAGACTCTTCTCCAAGTGCCTCTAAGCAAAGATCTATTGCACATAGCAGCACTCCACTCTGTCCAGCTAGGCCCAGCAGGACACTTACTCAAACAAGTGCTGGTGTCAGTAAAACTCGAGCTCACCTCAGGCTGAGTGTACTGATCTTCTACCACCTGCTCATCTCAGCCTCCCCACCCTTTCTTCTCCTAAGAGGGACTCTTCTAGTGTCTAGGTTTGACATTTGATTTTCTTGTTAGGGTTTTTTTGTTTGTTTGGGAGGTTTGTTTGTTCGGGATTTTTGGCGTTTCATTTTGATTTGGGAGGGGTTTTTGTAGTTTTGGGATTCTTTTTTCTTTTAAAATCCACTGACATTTATATTTAATTACCTTCCACAGCAGATTGCTGTATCTGCTATATTTTCTACGCAGCTACACAGCTACAGCTATACTAAAGACTTCCTCTCTTAAAGATGAAAGTTTCAGAAACACCACCTTGCACATGCTGTTCCTCACTGGAAGAGCAGAAACAAGAAGCTTAGCAAACTTGAAACTTTCTTATTTCAAGATTATTATTGTTTTTAGGAGCCTACTATGAAAGCAACTAAATACATTCATTATTCCTTACCTCAAATTCCTCATTATATTGTTTTGAGTTTTTTCCCCTGTTGTTAGTTGGAATAAGGCAATCATTCTGCTACACTTCTAAATAACTAACTTTTGGCACTGTTATCCACGTTTTGTAGGAGTAGGGATGCTATTTAATTCTCCACACCTGATAGAAATCAAATTTCTGTCAACAACAGTGGGGTTATGACTGGGTTGTTGTATTGTATTCTATTGTCTTTTTTTTTTTTTTTNNNNTTTTTTTAATTTATATAATTCACTCATTGATGGAATCTCAAATTTAAACATTTTGGAGTTTGTCATCATTAGAGGCATACTCTCTCTTTTTCCCTGTGTGTCTTAAGGAATCATAAGGCAGAGAGTGCTGCTGCAGTGGAAAGAGCAGGTGAAAGAAGGAAGCAAATACAGCAATAGGTAAAGTTTTTCCTGTAGAAGGCTTGTCAAGCCACAGCAGAGAACTGAGACAGACAGACAGCAAAACCACTGCAGAAGTTCTCTTTTGCAGCATATTCTGTCTTACAACAGTTTAATGATGATTGCTAATAGTGAGGGGTGAAAGGTGTCCCAGTCATGAGATGAAGGCAAGAAGATGGCATCCGTGTGTATAAACATGCCCTACATTAGGAAACCCAGCATATCCACGAAATGTGTGAGCGGAGTCCTCAATGACATTTAAAGGCAACAGATTTACTGTGTAAAAAAGGACATTATTTTCCAACACAGCAATCAGTAAAATTAATCTGCTTATTATGCAACTTGCAGTTTCACTGTGTTATTTCACTCAATGAGGCAAAAAGCTTTGTACATTTGAAGAAAGGATTTTGCAGGCATATGCACAAGATTAGCATCTGCTGACTGTTATCCAGGAAAACATCTCAAAAGAAAATATCACCATTCTCAGGTTTCAGGACACAAGACTGTCTATCTTTGGAGGTCAAGAGAATTCCCTTTATACTATTGCAGAGTTATATCATATTACCACAGTGGTTTATTTATGAACACAGGTCATCTATTTCCTAAACGTGCAATCTTGATAAAATATACAAACAAAATAATAACCTCAAAAACCAAGCATTGTTGTAAAGACTATTTTCTGGGTTTTGTTGAACATTTGCCAATTTGTTGAGAAATGTCTATATTTCACATTTTAGAGGCTTTTATAACATTTCTCAGCACTGACACAGAAACTGAAGATGTATTTTCTATATTTTGCTTTGACAAGTGAATGTTCACACAAAGCTTTGGAGATGGGGTGACCACACAGTGACTCTCTCAGACAGGCTTCCGTCGTCTGTGTTTTTCAGGA
This sequence comes from Mohoua ochrocephala, assembly GCA_013398855.1. Classification (NCBI taxonomy): domain Eukaryota; kingdom Metazoa; phylum Chordata; class Aves; order Passeriformes; family Acanthizidae; genus Mohoua; species Mohoua ochrocephala. Next base: position 424,689 of record VZTA01017088.1, read on the forward strand.
GTGTGCCTCTCTGCCTTTAAAACCCTTTTGTGTACCTCAAAGTGTACCTGTGGATCTGCAGTAAACATAACAGTGCAAGAACTAATCAAGGGCTTGGTATTTGTTTGTGATTAAAGGCATTAGGCTTTAGCCGTAGTGCTCAGTTATCATTATTGTTTAAAGATCATTATTTTATACTAATAAAATATATCTTATTCAGAACTTCAAAGTAAACTGAGAGAAAGAAAACAGCCAGTGGAAAAAACTAAACAGGAAAGTGACCACTTTCTCCTTTTTTTCCTCTGTATCCTTCAGTCATCGTTCCCCTGTGTTTATTTCTGGTTTTGGCTATATCAGTATTTGTAACAATTTCCGTTCCGTATCTTGTTTGCACAGGTGTTTGATACAGCTGGAAGCAGAACACATCAAACAGTACAGGGTAGCCAACCCATTAAAGGGAGTCCTATGCTCACTCTCAACAACCATTTATCCTAGTAGGCATTTACCTGAGCAGAGGGGAGCAGACGTCCTGTCCTGATAACTGATGGCCAGATGTACGAACAGCAGCATGTATCCAGACACGCCTCTGCTGATTTCTGAATTTGGTATCTTCTGCATCACATATGCCCTACTCAATTACCCCAACGCTAAATGGCAGGTGGGAGCATATCTCTTAAGGATGAATTCTCTTGCGCTTGATACATCTGATTTCGAGTGGCAGGAGGCAGCTTTTAAAAAATTTATTTTCTCTTGGCTTCAAATAAAACGGTATTATAGCCACACTTTTGAAAGCTACACCAATTTATAAGGCTTTTGGAAAGCCTTATACCTACCAAAATATTCTGGTATTGTAAACTTGTTTTGATTTGCTGATGCTGAAATATTTCATTGAATTATATCAAAATATTTTGTTCTGTTAATGTGAAAACACTGTAACGTAATCTTCAATCTTTGGTACAATATGTTATTTAAAATCTCATATTAATCCAATATAAAAAATTAACACGTGTATAACAAAAAACAATTAATCAAAACGGTGTAGTCAAAATGATATGTTTTTACCTTAGCAAAACAAAATGTTTTGACATAAAAGAAATAAAACAAGACAGCTGAAGTGATTCGTTTCTGCCCCTTTTCAATGAAAATTTCATCAAAATTGACATATTCTCCAGGAACATTTTGACGCTGATGAAACAACATGTCACAATGAAACACGGTCCTATTTACACTGGTTTTGTTTGCCTTAATTTTAGGAAAAGGGAAAAAAACACATGCAAAGGGCTGGCTGCAATGACACTGCAGATTTTTTAGGCTTACTCTTACAAGTGCCTGGAGGTGCTAGTAATTAAAGTATTTCTGTCCACTTACATCTTTAATTCTCATTCCAAAAATAACCCAATAAAATTCCTAGTTTGTTCCTTAGGTGAAGATGACTAAAAAGATTTGTCATTCCCCATTCTTTGCTACAGTGAAAGCTCAGGAATAGCTGTAAGCATTTCATGACATCTCTCTCTTCTTGTCTTCTTGATTTTATGATTGGGGGTGATTTTGCCTCCTGCACACTTAGCCCTCACACACCTTCTCCTCATTTCCACAGTACAAAAGCTTGGGCAAGCTTCCTTTTTCCTTCTCCTTGAGTATTCATAGGTCTAATTAAGTTAAATTCAGCTTGTCTGATTTGAGAAGTCTTATCAGGAATACTTAACCCGTGCAAATAATATGCATAGACTGAAATATTCCTCCTGAATGCTAATTAACTATCACACAAGACTTCATACATAATCAAATTTCCAAATGCACCGGGAGCCTTACAGGGAAAGAAAATAAAAATAAAAACAAAACAAAGAATAAAAGAAATGCTTTAGAAAAAATAACAAATAAAAATCCTTTGCTGGCAGTTCAGAGCAGCCCAATAACTGCAAGCACATTTCCTGATTCATGACACTATGACACCACCTTCTAACTTTAACTGGGACAAGATGGATCTTAGCCATTCCTCCACTTGGTCTGCAGACACTGCAAGATGGTGAAGAAGGAATAAAAAAAGCTAGGAGAGTCATTCGGCCTCCTTCATATTCTGCAACAATATTTTCAAACTGAATCTTGAAGAAATTAAGCCATAATTAATTTTGTTTAGCTCTTCTTAGAGTGACTGCATTCACATCTATGTCTTCCCTTCGGTGTTTTCTGGTCTTTTCTTCTAGAACTTCTTACCTTAGATTGCAAGTGTCTCAGGCCACAGCTCTACCTTTGTGCAGACTAGTCCTCCTAAAGTTCAGAGAGGAGTCCAAGCAGCCTGACACAGACCCAAGGAGGAGGCTATCATGAACCTGAAGATCATGAAGCAGATCTGCTGGACTTGTCCACTTGGGTGGCCTGCAGGGGCTCTCTGATGCTGGCAGTGGGATTGATCTCACTGGACCTAAATATATATATGATGCACATGTCACATGTGAGCCCCTTGCCCAGGTGCTGCCCTCAGTCAAAAAACCAGAAAGGATAGGAATCCATCCAGCCTGTTTCTGGCATCTGCATTTGGGGGAGATGACCTGTGCTCTAAGAGAGCATTTTTCTCTCCTGTGATTGCACAGGAGCTCAGTGCAATCAGTAGACATCCATGGTGTTAATGCCTGAAATCAAGTGAGATGATTTCCTTACCAGGTTTACTAGCTGGACCTTGCTGTGTCATAGGACAGTAACTTCACCCACAGCAGGACCAGGCCTGAGTCTGCCAGGGTGCTCCGTGTCCCTGTGCCTGAGGTGTCCTTTGAAAGCAGGGTAAGAGATGTGCATGTAAAACAGTTTCTGCCCACTGGACCGTGCCCAAATATGCAGTCAGGAAGTTGGTGGTCCAATGTAACAGTCCTTTTGGGTCCCAACAGACCTCCATATCCCAATGCCTGAAAATCTGGAGCACTAAGAGCTACAGAGAACTTCAATCAGTGTGCCTAGAATACTCAGAGTCCTATTCCTACGTGTGTTTCTCATTATTGTCCAATTTCTTTCACTAAGTAGGTCAATTCTTCCTCTCCCTTAACACTCCATCTAATTCTAGTGACTCTACCATAAGAATTTAATTTGAGAATCTTTTGCTGCTATCAACCTCAATTTTTCCCTTCCACAGTTTTCAACTATTTCCTCTTATCCCTTCATCTTCTGATACAGTGAATTAGTTATTCCTTTCCATCTTTTATATTGCTATTCTGAATGGATCAGGCTACAATCAAATCCTTTTCACCTTCCAATCTTGTCATAATTTCTTTTCTCTAAATTGGTATTTTCTTCAGTTTTTTTAAAACTATTTCTTTTGTCTCAAGCTCAGCATGGAAAAAAATGGACAGGCTACACAGAAGGTCACTGGTGTCTCCACAGCTTTGTGTGAGATCCTATAAAACGTATAATACAAACTATATAGCCCAGCTTGACACTCCTGTGTTCACTTGTGTCCTCCCCTATTCTCAGGCACACAGCATCCAGTTCTCTTTTTTTATCTTCTCACATCAATAAAAATTTCATTTATCGTAGTCCTACACTGTTATAGCAAAGGTATAGGATAGGAGAAGGATAGGAGAAAAGGACATGCTAAGTTCTATATTTGTGGAACTTCTGCTTTTGTTTTGTTCTGCTGAAAAATGGTGTGTTCATAGTCCAAGTCCTAAAAGTTATGGTAGGAAAATGGGGAGAGAAGACTCACATTGCATTGTGAGCAGGGAGCAGATGCATTTTTGTTTAGTTCTCATTGCTATAAGCATTTCTATTTTCAGACATAAAAAAAAAAAAAAAATCCTACCTTTTGTCTTCTTTTCTGACTTTAGCTCAGTGAATATTTTAATATCTACTGCTGTTAATCATGGAAAAAAAGTACAATTATATGTACTGTGTAAAGATCAAATAGTTTACTATGTATGAACACTGGTATATTAACTGGATAAAACATCCAGAAAAAGCTGACTGATAGAAACACTGATAGGGAGAATTTGACTGATGACCCTATGTGGGTGACTAATACATGGATGTATTACATGGATGCCGTGGAAGGACAGATGGATGAGATAAATCAACAGGCAGATGGATTGATGTATGGAGTATAGCTGCATTGAGGGGCGAGTCAGGTAAAAGGAATATCAGAGAGAAAGAATGAGTGCAAGTATTCTTGTGGAATGTCTTCTTCCAGAATGTGCCCTGATGGATCTCTTTGGGAATCAGCTGGTTAAATGCAACTCCCTCTTTGCAGTGAAATTGTGATCACTACACAGAGGTGCAAGGAAGATGAGAATAACCTTTGAGCAGAGCGAATCCTAATTTAGAACTGAAAGCACAGAGAGGTATTAATGAGAGGAACAGTAGGACAAGATTAAATCTTAGCAGAAGACCCAGTCTGGCTTTAAACAAAGAAAAATGTAGAATAAATTTGCAGGTAAAAATAGAATCTTTTGGGGTTTTTTGGGTTTTTTTTTCTGCTAATGAAACCTAAGAGTTTGATGTAGCTTTCATTTAGTATGTGTTTTTCTTAAGCTCACTCACACTTTTTAAATGTCTGAATTTCACATTTGGGATCTTAATAATATGGAAGCTTAGCAAGAATTGGGCCTTCCGTGTGCAAAAGTGATGCAGTGATCTGCCAGTACTAACAGCAAGGGTGCAATGTGATGGTGTGTGGTTACTTCCCCTGACGTTACCATTTGCTGCTGACAGTTTCCATTAACAGAACTAGATAGCTCAAGAAGCTCAAATTTGAACAGCTTCTGCTTTAAATCTCCCCAGGGAGGCAGTACTTGTAACAGTACTTATTAATTCATCCCGTTTTGGTTTTCGATATGCACTTGTACAGTGTTCTGTGCATGCACACTGTACAAATATTTGTGGGACTTTAGCCTCCTGGGTGACACACCCTAAGTATCTCTTACTCGAGTTAGCCACGTGAAATAACCACTCCTCAGGGCTAGCAGCCTTCCCTGCACAGGTACCTGCCAGCAGCTCTCGTGCAATCCACCATCTCATTTATGCTACAGATAAGGCACAGCCTCAGTGTTTAGTAGGCAGCTACTCAGTATGAGCACAGCTTCTCAGAAAAGATCAAAGTAACTGATACGAACTCAACAGATTTTCACATACTTTAATTCAAAAATTATTCTACTGAAGCACATGTCTTCTGACCAGTATTCACCAGAAAAATGATATGTTTTGAGTTGCCAAGGCAACTCACAACAACAGAAGTTAGAGGATAATATTCTTTCTACTTATATAAGGAAGACCTTCGAGAGAAAAAATAAGCAATGGTAGAAATAGCATTTTGCGGCTGACTTTGCTGAGTTTATACTCACAGTGACATTGTTTCTGAGGCTATTAATTTCTACATCACTTTAAAAGCTGATTGGTTGTGAGAAGCAACATTGCAGAAATGAACCATGGTACTTTTCATTATGTGCTCTCAGTACGTCTTCTGAGTCATTTCTGATTAGCTCGCTGGAAACATTACATTGTCGACAATTCAGAGAAAGCCAGCTGCAGTCTCTTTTTGTCTTCTGAGCAATGCAACATCAGCAGGGACCAGCTGACTGCAGATTCCTCTCTACCTTTTACTGCAATAGTGAGGTGGTACACTTTCCATAAATTTGGCAAGGTTACATTTCTGCCAGGCTGAAGAAATTAATTTTGAGCTGGAAACCAAAATATCGAGTTCACTGAGAAAGGATCCAGACAAAATCCCAAGTTTTTTTTTTTTTTTTTTGCATTCCATAGTCTCAGGTT
>VZTA01017088.1:442860-513653 GCA_013398855.1 Mohoua ochrocephala
GAGGAGAGGAGAGGAGAGGAACTTGCAACAGGAAAAAAATCTGCAGCTGTGGAGAAAAACAGCCTCGTGATTTGAAGGGGATATTTTTCTTAGTCTCTATTTTTTTATGTTGTTAGGATATGATAGTTTCTTACATTAGTAGAGCATAATGCATAGTAACCCTATTATACACTGCTTCATTACTTTACAGCACAGTATTCTTTTTAAAGACAGATTTTAAGCTAACTTATTAAATGCATGTGTTGTGGTTGGCATTATCTCTTCAAAGGAAATTAAACCCTATATCTGAATTTCAACTACTTCTTTGCAAAAAGATAAAAATCAATCCAATTCTACTTCTAGAAACACTGGACAAATCCAAATGTGTGTTGTTGTTGCCGATTTAAGCTTTAAGCTAACTGAAAGCTCTTGATGTGAAATGGTAAGAACCAGCATTTTGTTTCCATCAGGTTTTGAGGAACAAGACATTTGTGCACGACGAGATGTTTTTAATCCCACCTAAAACCTTGACAGAAAAAGGCACTGAATGCCGAGGGTTCTGTTTGCCTGGCATAAGGGACAAGGGGAAGAAAAACAAGAGGAAAAGACAAGGACTCTTTTTGGGAATAAAAGAAGAGGGAGTGTCAAGCCTGCATAGCGGCTCAGTTTTTTGAAAAGCTCTTCTTTTGCAAAGGACTAGATGTATAACACCAGGGAGAGTATACAAAGATGCAGGATTCAGAGCAGCATCTTTCTCCTTTTTATTTTGTCTGAGCTGCCACAATAGAGTTTTATCTCTGGACTCCACTAAATGAAAAATCCATTTCCTCTCAGATTAATGACACAGAAAACACTTTGGGTTGGAACCTAAAACCTAAATAGGACTTTATTCCAGCTGAACTCAGGAAGAATAATCACAACAGCAGCATCAAAGCTAATAACATCCTGAACATATTGATGCTTTTGTCTATGTGGGATTTGCGTTAGTGATGCTGCTCCCGTTGCTATTCTGGGACGTGGGGTGCTGCAAAGAATGACAAAAGTGCCTTTATTTGGTTATGTTGGAGGTACTACATCTTTCATAAGCAGATGATGTCTAGAGCAAGGAAGCTTTTAGGGTAAGAATGACTCTTCTGCAGTGTCTGCGCAGGGTCTGGCACACTGGGTCCAAAGCCCAATGAGATTGCTTGGAGCTATGGGAATACTGCACAGAGTGATACGTAGGATGTGTGAGTGACACCCACGATGTTCTTCAAATGCAGATTGATCACTAAGTTTCATTAGTGTTAATGGTTGCTACCTACGGAGAATAATTTATACCCCCAATCCAAATGTCTCTTGTTTCGATCACTGAAAAATAAAAATGAAGTAAAGATCTGAGGTAAAATACAGTAGCGAGTATGTGACCCACGTGTGTTTTCTATCGCAAACTGCTTGAGATTTTCCACACAAAGTGACAGTTGTCTTGGCAGATGACAAATTCTTAAAGCTGACAAAGTCTGGTACACCAAAAGTGGAAAATAAAAACACTTGCCCGGCTTCAAAGCTAACCACATCATATCACATTTCAATATTTCTCCTGGGTCCATAGCTGAACGATATGTTCTGTATTCAGCTATTCTAGAAAGAGTCCTGTGTTTGAACCTGGGTATTGTCATAGATGAGAAACGTGAGGCCAATAATCGTTTTGCTTAATAAAAGACATGGTTGGTGGCAGAAGGATCTGTATATTCTTTTCTATTATCTGGTTAAGGGGAGTCCCACACATATTGTCATGAAACATATTTTACTCAGCTGAGTAGAGAGAAGTGGTAAAAAATGTCCATTGAAAGCATTCCTTGTAATCTTAAAGAAGTAAGGGAAGATAACAAAGCCTACACCCTTATCAAAACAACACAGTTAAGTACATTTGGCTTGCAGCAGTGTGCTATTTTGCATTTTGAATTATTTTTAAAGAAGATCTTCTCCTGCTTAAGGTGAGCATGAGTTGATTAAGTTAATGGTCATTTCACGTTTATAGCATGGGAATAACAACACCGTGACACATTTTTTGTCAGAAAATTGCTGTGCACCTTTGACAGCCTAAAGGCCTAGGAGAGATGTGTTTTCCACAGCTGGCCAAAACATCTGAAAAGTGTCAGTTCTTTAGAAGGTCCTGTTACCTTTAGTAAACGTGAGATCTGCTCCTGAAAGGACTGGGACTTTATCCGATTTTTCTACTGCAATGAAGCTGAGGCGTCTCCTTACTTGTAAACTGATCAGTCAGGCTCACATTTTAATGATAGACATAAATGTATCTCTAATGATTTTCTCTCACAAGAATTACGTAGGGAGTCTCCCTGAAAGTTAGTTAAATGAGACTGTTATAAATCTGGAACACAAGCATCTCCCTGCATAAATTTACAAGCACTGATTCCAAAAGGTTAACAATATGGCAGATGGATACGACGATGTGTGAACTCAGAAAATTCAAGGTTTGCTTCCAAAAGCAGTTAAAAGTCTGAGCATTTCCTCAGTCCTCAAGCAGGCTGCCTTGACTGACGCAAACCACCTGCTGCTTCAGTTCAAGCCAAAAATAGTCCGAGAACAGCACTTATGTGTCTTTTGCTCTGCTTCTGCTCTTCGTTTCATTGAGACTCCAAAAGCATAGAAGCGGAGGAAAAAAAAAATGCACAAGCATGACCTATCCCATTTAAACAAATAAATGTCAGCCTCTGGAAGAAGTTGTAGTAGTGTCCAATTCTCAGTTATGGTCAAATGTTTTCAGTGCTCATTTTATGCTGAGATTCCTCCACTTGGAGGAATATTTTTGCAATACCAGGAAAAATATATTTTCTGTCCTCTCTGTGCAAGAGCTGTTCCTGCATCCTTAAGCATCTGATTTCATGCTGTGAAACTTTTCTTCCTGTGGATGCCCTCCTTTCATGTGGACAGCCTGAAGCAAGTGCAGAGAAATGGAAAAACCTCAAACTGAAAAAAAAATATACATTTTTCTCATCTTTATGTTCTTTTTGTGTATTATACTGCTGAGGCTTTATTTACTCATCAGGAAGAGCAAGGATGACCTCCTATGACCTTGGGTAAGTAACTACTGAAAATATGTGTACACAGCATAAAGTAGAGCTATTCAGGTGCCAGGCTAGGTCTGACTAAATGGAAATGAATGGTGTAACTGTACCCTGAACATCCATTGATCATGGTCTCTGGTGGTGCATGAAACTGAATGAGATTAGCACCTCAGGCCCCATGCAGAAGGGAAGTTCCCCAGGAACAGAGCTAACCTTTCTCAGGCAGATTCACCTCTTGCACGGAGCAGGTTTGCCAATGCAGGTAAGGTTTTCTACTTTAAAAGTGCCAAACATCTTACTACTCCTCCTCAGCGTGGTGCTGTGTCTCCCTCTGATGGCATCTGGACCACAATTCCAGGCTGATGAACATGATAAAATCTTGTGTAACGGAGGGTGTCTTTTTAGCTCAGCTAATGAAGTTGTTTAAGTCAGAGGTCCCAGGTTTAAAAACTTCTGTTCCATCAAAATGCGATTTTCTCTTTAGCCTTCTAATGAATCGAGTCCTAGGGACAATTTTTCAGACCGGAGCGGTTCTCAGCCACAACTGAACTCAATTCATATTTGCAAAACCACAAGAACAGAGTCACAGAGGAGAGATTTAACAACCAGTACTTGCTAGAAAAGCTGTAAGGACTTTAGCTATTTCAAAGTGAATTAACATCAGGCTACTCTGAACATTCAGTTTGTGTGAAGGCTGTAAAACAGCTACAGGGATCTATAATTTCTCTGAGCTCCTCAGGACTTGCCAGTAGACTTGAAGTTCAAAACACTTCCTAGCTGTCTACAGCTTGTGACTAGCACCCTGAGGACCCCGAGGAGGCTCTGCAGCCACCCCGTGCTGCTTTACTGTCCTTCACAAGCTGCATCCTACTGAGTGACTTAGCTTTGAACCCCCACTCACAAACGATTGCAAAAGGTTTCTCCCACACTAGCAATTACAGGAAATCTCTTACAGTATTTTTCAGCTGATTACTTTATTTAAAATGCAAGTAATTGCACTCTCTCTCTTTGCTCAGTCCAGCCTGGTTAAGGACCCTTGAACTAGGTAAGTTTATTAGGAAAAATAACCTGTGCACATTTGATGGTGACCGGAAGATTTCAAAATAAAGACAGAAGCTTTACAAGAAGGGTCAGCTTAAGGTCCACTTAAATATTCTTCCACTGTTAATACTTCATATCAGAACAAGATAGAAAATTCCCACTAGTAACTCAGTACCCACTAGACACCGAGTGGGTTTGTGCTGAAAAAAAAATGGTGCTGAGGACCAGATTCCTTTTTTCCCCTTACATAAGCAACAAGGATCTGTTTATGCAGAGTTAAAAATGCTATCTTCTCATTGTCTTCCAGTACAGCATTTTAGCAAAATCCTCAAGGCATTAAGAACAATAAAATGGTGAAAATCCTCCTGTGATGAAAACACGCAGTGATCTAGGGTCTGAGGATAAGGATGAAGCAAATGTTTCTTGTTACGAGACTCATCATCTGTGTTGCCTGGAAAAATAAAAATAAAAAACCTATAGCAAAAATGTGATTAAAACCAGCAGCACTGCCATTGATTTCAGTAAAGTCACTCTGCTTTTTAATGTTTTAGGGTGTTACACTGAGCTTCAGAAAGAACAGCAACATCTTAGACTGACTGCCTCCAGGTTTGAAACCTTTCCATCATCTTTGAATTCATTTTATTTCTCAGAAACAAAACAACCAAAAAGTAATGCTATAACCCAAAAGACTGATATTAGTAAGAGGAGTTTGGAATGCTGGAAATGCCTCTGCAGGAGCCAAGACTAATGCCTGTTGATTCTGCTGTGGGCATCGATATAGAAATTCACATGAAACTGTCTAATCAGAAGTAAATGCTCTTTTTGCAGGGCATTCTTTCTGTTTCTCTAAGCCATGTGTTCATGGAAGGGTGACTGCATGGTGCTAATGATTAAACCCAGAGGGAGTTCTTCATTTGTGTGTCTGTCCAAATTTCCTAGAGAAGCTGGAGACTCCTTTTCAAAGTTCGCATGCAGGGATTACTGCAAGCATGTGAAAATCTATTTTTCTTTGATGCTTTACACAGAGACCCCATAGAATTTGTTCATTAATAACCTTATTGAAAAGAACTCCAGTGGGTTATGGTTTTATATTTTGCAGGTGGCATAAGCTTATTTTGCCCCTAATGTGAGGCAAAATCTCAACCTATATGTGAACCTCGCTACAGTGAGAGCAGAGCCAGGCTTCAGCTAACAAGCCTTGTTGTGGATCTGTGGATCTGGGGCATGCCTAGCATTGTTTTCAGAATGGGGTCCTGGCCTATCAAAGCGTGGGCAGATCAAGCCAATGTCTGCCTGCAGAATACCACAGTCATCCATTTCCTTCCTCATACCCATTACTATCTGGCTTCCAGATTGGATTCAGCTACTGCTATTTTCACCTGCTATCAGCTGAGCCCTGTCATTAGAAGCTCACATCAGCCTGACCCCCTCTGTGTTCCTGGCAAAGGGCACTGGTCTCTACACAGCACTGGAGGCATATTGAGATGGAGTTTGTTCCAACTGAAGTAAGATTTCTCACTTGGTTTGAGATCTCTCTTCACAGGTCTGTGGGTTTTTAATGAGACAAACTCTTTAACTGGCAAAGGTTAGCCCGGTGGGTCCTCACCTAAGGCAGTGGGGTTCAGTGCTCCAGGGTAGTAACCAAGACCTGGATTCCCCTCCTGGCTGGGCTACCAGTTTGGATGCTTCTCTAGAGATACCTGAGACTCAGTTAATGATGGCAGTATTTGCCTAAGACTGCCATTGGCAGGTTTAACTTCTGAATGACTTTATGATGATCAGACACTGATATTTGGGAATGTGGGACATGGAAAGTATAAGCCATCCTGGCAGGGCAACAGTAAAATTAATTTCTGTCTTCCAGTCATTTGCTCTGAAAAAGAAAAAAAATACAGGAGTCTTATGTAGGATATGACCGAAGATTTTTTTTCCTTGCATATTATCTTTATCCAGGCTAGCAATACCTATCTGGTTAACATTCTGCTTAGAAAGCCAAAGCACACATATCAACAAAAAGAAATACTACGAGAGTCAGAGCCCCTTGTCAGTTGGGATCAGACTGTTTAGTTTGCTCAGTTTAAAGGAAAAGTTCTGAAAGTCTTACAGTAGGTGGCTTGTGAGTCATAATACAGCCAAAGAAAGGGGATTGGTCTGCACCAGATTCTAAGAGTGAATTAAAAATGGGATCCTCTGGACTAAATTCTAGCTAATGCTTTCAGACAGGAAAACATGGGAAATTAGACTGCCCAACTAGAGCTCAAACTGTTGTGCTTATAATGTACCCCATCCTCTGATTTTTTGTGGGAACACTTTACACGGGCATCTGAGGAGAATATGTGTCCTCAGTGGAAACCATGGGAGTTCACCATTCCCTCAGAGCACCAACATATTAAAATTCATCCTGTTGCTTTTCCTGCTCTCTTTCATGAACATGCACAAAAATATGTTTTTAAGCAATGCACATAATTACCTCAGCCTTTGGAAACAAGCTGCATGATAACACAGGGTAGAAATGGCTTCTGACAAAGGCTGCCTTTAACAGCACAGCTGCTAAGAAGAATTGCTCTGTGCACAGGGGCCATTAAGCCACAAGAAGGTGTCCATATGAGTAGGACTGTGCAGACTTACACATTTGGAAAGAGAAATATGCACAAGCTGTCTTAGAGGGAAAAGAAAAGCATGCCTGGGAAATATATTGGTAAAACTTACTGTTGGTCTCCCAGGCTGCATAGCCCAGGGACGAGGGCTGCTGTAGCGTAAGATGGCATTGCCCCTTTCACAGGTAATGATTTAGATAATCTCCAATCTGGATATAAACCCTTGAATTACTGTGTATTGTCACCGTGTCAGTGCCTTAACCAGTCCTCCCACTCATGCTTTATAGATTGTACAAGAACAGGATTGCATCGGTCTGTTTCAAACCTCTGAGCAGTTAATCTAACTGAGGGGTTTAAGGTTTTAGCAGGTCCTTCTAATAGCTGCTGTGCTAGTGTGCAGTTAACCTTTATTGCCGTGAGGGCCCTATTAAAAATGAGCTACATTCAGCCCCTTTAAGGAAAGAAAGATTATGCTTCCAGATGTGTTGATACACTTGACATATGCCCTGTGATTGCAGGAGCTCTCAGGCACCAAAAGAGTGCTGTTTTCACAAAGCTGCAATTTTTGTTTACACAATATATACACATGCTTGTCATGGTAATTTGTGCATGGCACTCATAACCTGAGTGATGAAAATACAGAGAGAGAGAGACTGAGTGAGGCAGAAAGACTGCACAATGCATAACACTGCATGCAGAAAACCCATCCTCACAAGCACAGCCTATGTGACAATAGTTTTCTTTGGCTTGCTCCAATTAGAACATCCATAAACATTTTCAGTTGTTGCTATCATCACAACAGTCTGAACACACAGAACAGCACGATTTGTAGGGATATGCAATTATATTTGTGAATGAAGGCATCGAATTTGGTTCATTTAGACTAGTAGATGTGCATTTTGTTTTGCTGCTCACCATTCAGAAAGCAGAAAGGCAATTGCATGACTGTAGATTTTGTAGTCGTTACCACTGACAAGTATACATCCAGAAATCCATACCCAAGACAAGGGATTTTTCACTCTGCTCTTTTCAAAAAAACTTTTCCATCCTCTGCTCTGTGAGCAGAAGGTGTGCAATGGCTCCATCTACATTGTAGGCTGAGTCTGGGAGTGACCTTAACCCCAGCTCATTTCCTGACACCTCCTGACAACCCATTTCCGTATTTGTTACGAAACCAGGAAACATCAACAAACTAGTCTAAGGGGATCTACCTGGAAGATTATTTTTGCTTTTCCATTTTACATCCCATCTCCCAGCCTTACTGTTCTTGTCTCACTGCATCACTTGGGAAGATATTCGCATGTCAATGCAAAATCTGTGGCTGTGGCACAGGGCAAAACCATCTTATCATGCTTAACCTGACAGCCTTTGACAGGCAAACTGAAAAAGGCTGAATAACATCATTCACAGACAGCAAGTCCTGACTATGGTACAAACAAGGATGGTTCCAAATTAATACATCTCATAAACATAAAATCTCTGATTCACAAGAAGAATACTTACTTGTGCAATATGAGAACGAGTTTGAGAGAAAAAATGCCATCTAGGTGCAGAGTCAACTAGAGGAATCCAAAACTATTTTATAATTCAAATCACCTTCTAAAATTGATGCAAAAAGCCCTTATTTCTAAGTAGCTCAACCTGGGCATCACAGCAGTTCTGTTGTCTTCCAGTCACACACAGGCAGGTCTCAGGGGTTTCTATTTCTGCCTGCCAGCAGCCACTCCACTCAAAGGCACATAACACTGGACCTCGTTTCAAGAGAGGGCTGGAGTACTTTGGAGAGTCCACATTCAGGAAACATTCAGACATAAAGTCTAGTAGGGTTTAATGATTCTGCAACAAAACCATGGGAAGGTCACAGGACGACTGGATGACTGATTGATCCGTGGATTACATATCCTGGTCGCAACTGGTCTAAGGAATCTCTCTGCTGATTACAAGACAGAAGCAAATGATGTGGAAAAGTATTACAGAACATGAGTTCAAAAATGCTATTTTTTCTTCTTTTCTACCCCAGATCCACTTGGGATAACAACACTGAGTCATATCCCTTGCTTTATTTAAACCCTGTGACATTTGTGTGTTTTTCCTAGTAGCCCAATGTATGGAGGACAAGACCTGCATAAATATAAACCCGAGCAATCAGATTCCGAGCAGGTAGTGAAACACAAAGACATCCTTTTTTGCTCAATAAAGTCCCTAAAGCAATGAGGCTGTGAGCCTACTCTACATTCACTTTTTCTCCATCTGCCCCAGGTACCTGAGAGAGCCTACTGGTGCAGATACTTAGCTAAAGAGCCTTTTGGTCTGACCAGACCCTAGATGTTGGTAGAAGCTTTTGTTTGCTCAGTTTCTGTGAAAACCTAGAAGCATATTTAATTCTTACTGAACAGATTTTGGATCCTGATTTTAAACTATGGCTTTTAAGAATCTGCCCGTTCTGATCTGTAACACCTGCCCTTTTTCTCCCGTGGTGCCTTCCAGTGAGAATGGGTTAAAGTGCATGCTGCCAGTTTTTCTAAAACAATACACACATCAGCTACACGTTGCTGACCTCATTTGAAAGTCAATGTAAATAATTTGCTGAATAGAAATATCCTAATGTACTGCTGAGTAATGCACTGACCATCCAGGTATTCCAGATTGGAGAAAAGGATTGCACACACAGACACGCACATACACACACACCCCCTGCAAAATTTGGTTGCTGAACAAAAGAAATAGAATAAAAATCAATAAAATTGGGAACTTCCTCAGAGGTTTGGGCTAATTTAAAGTATAATCCTCAGAGATTTACCTTGAATATAGCAAATGCCTTTTTAATTTCGGTGCAAAATATTTTTGTTTGTTGATTGATAATTTCTTTTTCCAATCATTTTAATTATTTTAGACTTTTCTAAAAATTAATGTTCAAAGTAAAAAGGAAAACAATTAATTAGAAAATGACAAAATGAAGAATCTTATTTTTTCTGTACTTGTTTCTTTAACCACTAATTTGACCCAAATCGTCAGAGCATTTTGATACCCGAGAAACCTGTCTATGATTGTTTTGGCAATTTGCTATATAGCAAAGCTTTTCAAATGTTCTTTCAATGATTCATTGTATTTGTTCTTCTTGAATATTAGCAGAAGAACACTTGTGCTCATAAGAAAGCTGGTGTATCATACGATTGTGCTATTTCTGTGCGAGCTGCCATCGCAACCATTGCTTGGGATGAAACAAGTAGCATGCAATAAAAATGCAATGTGACTGCAGCGATCATTCACCAAACAGGAACTAGCTGGTGAGGAATATGCTGCTGAAACATCTGCACACCAACCATTGATCTGATCATCTCAAACAACGAGAAAAGCCTGTCTGTAAACACACACTAAAAAGAGTGCCTAATCCATCAAATAAATTGTTTGCTGCAGATGGTCCGTCCAGCTCCATCTATAGGTGTGTAAATAGAAACAGATGACCATATAATCATTACATGCAGACGCACTGGGTTATCTGGTGCACCAGTTTATCTCCAAAGAGCGAGCCCCAGAATCCACAAGCGAACCAGAAGTGCTGACAGACATCTTATTGCTCCTGGAGAGGTTTGACTTCCGTGTTTTCTGCAGGGCTTTTTCTTATCCTGGGGGTCTAATATTTACTTGCAGCTTCAGGATATGCAGCACAAAAGGATAAAGAGCCAGAAAAAAGGAAAAAGGAAGTCTTTTAAGACTGTGGATTCTAAGAAGCAAAAAAACCCAGGCTTTGGAGATGACTGTATACCACTAGCTGACACTGAACCATCAAACAACACCATCCAGTACTAATCTTAAGAGACAGGGAGCTAAAGAATGTGAGCCAAAGAACCACTTCGGGAAGCTGTTACATGTGGTGCTTCAGGTTACTTGTGAGCACAAACCCCCTGCAAGCCAGAACAAAATATAAATCTAGCAATAAACCTTACAAAAATCTGCTGTGCTAATCCACTTGCAATTTTGTGCACCTCCTCATGCTGAAGTCAAACAAAAGGAGGGCAGGGAAGGAGAAAGGAATAAAGAATATGGAGGAAACATTTGAAAGCTGACTGGTTTTGAGCTATTACCACCTGTGCATAATCATGATTGGCACTGAATTCAGCATCTCAAGGTCCCACTGTGTTGGCTCTGCTGCCCAGGAGCCACCATAAAATGACTAGAAAAATGGAAAAAACTGCAACAAATGGGCATTTTTCAGAAGGGAAACATTTGAATGGCCACCAAAAACTTTAGATTCGGGCTTACTATAAATAAGAAGTAAAGCCCAAAGCCCTCACTGAAGTCAATGAGGAGCAACAGACATGGCCCCAGGCTGCTCCAGCCTGCCTGAGGTCTGAAGCACATGTTGGAAGTTCCCTTGTTTCCCTGTATCTACTTCGACAGAGTAACTAGGATCCCAGCTGGGGCATGCCATGGGGAAAAAACCTGCACACAGCTTGGAACAGACTAATTAATCTAGGGGATCGGCCTCCCTAGCCCCAGAGCACAAGGCACTCACTGTCTCACTGACAAGTGAAAGATGTGGGGGGAAGCAGGCAGGGCAACACATCTGCCAGTGAAACAAGTGCGCAGGCTGGGGGCACTGCTCGAAACAGGGCTTGGTCCTCAGAGCCAAGCAGCCGCCTTATGGGGGCTTCTATTTCCATCTACACCCAGCATAATGCAGGCGGCTCCTGCCTGCGGTGACCATGTCACAAGTATGCAGAAAAGAGGATTAGATTACTTTAATGGGCTCTCCATGCAGGTACACCTCCAAAATATTCAGCCTGAAGCCAGCGCAGCATGTTGCAGCCTGACAGACTGCACACTGGGAGCAATTTAGACCTCACTCTCTGCATTTCTCTGACTTCTGCTAAACTCCCATGTGGAATTCAAGGTGATGGTTTTAACCTACAAAGCCATCACTGCTTTGAGACCTTTTAAGCTTATTAAAGCCTCCCTCTCTCCCTATCAGATGCTGATGCTGTCTCACAGGGAACCTGTGCCCACGTGGTGTGTCAGACTCCTGTTTTTGTTATCATTCCATGCAAGCTATCAATTTTCTTCTTTCTCTACAGCTACACGGCGCAGCAGTGGATCTATTCCCAGGTACACCCCTTATTTAGCCTGTGACTTGTAAGTGATTGTTAAGGTGCTTGAGGCACCGAATGAGTATCTACAAGTACATTCTAAAAAGAGCAAGAAATGAATAAAAGAACAGTTGTCTGCTGCATTTGCAGTTAATTATCCACAAGCCTACTTTATGCTCCCCAGCACCCACTGGAGGACTGAGCTCGCATGCCAGACGCCAGGCATCTGTGCACAGTGTGGCACCGAGGAGGTTCAGCAGCACGTGTTCCCCACTTGACTGTACTCCCTTCATCTACCACTCATCACGCTCGAAAATTTAACAGTAAGCATCTAATGAGGCAGAGAGACATCGACTCCCTCAACAATCCTCTTATATATCCCCCAGCATGCTCTTTCTGCTCATCTGCCCTCTGTATGATTTTCTGTCACTTAGCAAATTAGATTCTTCCTCAGCACTTCCTCAGAGGTTTCCTAAGGGCTGTACCACTCCCTTTTTGTTGCCAGTTTTCCGGTGGCTCTGCCCCAGGCTCCCTGCACTCTCTCAGTGGGAGCCAAATGACAGCCATGGAGCTGAAGCTTGCAAAGAGAAACCCGTAGAGTCAACTTGTCTCCAGGCACGTGTTTTTGTAGTGCTGTGTAAAGACCAGACTTCTTCAGCATTGAGGGAACTGATGCCTTTTAACAGAACAAGGAGAGTATTTTGACCAGTGATTTAAATACTAAACTGTTGGGTGTTTTGGAAATGAGATGTAGAGAGAATGCTTTCTTTTATAGCTGTTGTAAAGCCCCGTTCTCTGGATGTTTTGGTTTCATAAGAATGACAGGTCAACAGCTCCCTTTCCAGGCATTCAGAACTGTGGGCAGACCTGGCAGATGCCTTGTCTGCACATTAGGATACAGTGCGCTGACTTTCCCGTAGATCTTACCAGAGCAATCAGTAGCCTGGAGACCTCCAACCAGCTGGTCATGCAGCTGTCTAATAACTGTCATATTACTTCCTGCTAGAGGAGAAAGGGAGCTGAGGAAGATGGGGTGAGACTAATTAAAGAGAAAGACTCAGAATATGTTGCTTTTAACTTCCCTCATCCTAGTAATTCTACTTCCTAAATTACTGCAAGATAATGGAAAAAAGCCAGAAAGCAACTGGGGGCAAACAGTGAAATGGCATCAGAAATCTATCCACTGTCCATCTCCTCCATATCTTTTATTACAGTCAACAACATTATTATAGTATTTTCAATCCTTCATGAAGACATTTTCCAAAAATAGGTGAGTAGCACGAAAAGACACAAAGAGCTGCTCTCCTCTCAAAGGTCCCCAAAATGCTACACACAGAAGCGAGGAAGATTACATTAGAGTGGAGAGTGCACTGGAGTGAAGAGAAAAGCACTTATTTCCACTTCATGTTTGGAAGGGGAGGGATTGCATTTAAGGACATGTGGGGTTGCCAAGTTTTGGGTTGTGGCTGAAATACAAAATTTAATGGCAACCACAGTCTTTTTTTTCTTTTAAGGATGGATTACGAGAGGTTCATTCGGGGTTCAATAGCACATGTTTTCCAGAGAGAAAATAAAACATTTAGAAATGCTTTATTTAAGCAGAGAATAGATTCGGAAAGTGAATGAAAAGGAAGGAGTTCAGTACAGCATGTTTGCTACGCCATCGCATATAAATGGGGTGGAGGACTCCTCTAACAAAGTTCAAAACAAGAATTTTAACCAACGACTCTTAGTCATGGGAGCTTGTTTTAATCACTGAACTGAACAATAGTCGAAGACATGCCTATGTTGCTCTTGTCCTGTGAAGATGATGTAGCAGTTCTTTCAATATTCACTGGCACAGAGACCAGAAACCATATAGATAAGTCTAATGTCCTGGCTAAAGTCAGTTTTTCATTTTGTCTCCGTGAATATTTAAATCAGATACAAAGTGTTTCTCCTTTGAACTTCAGAAGCGTAGCTCAAATCAGAATACACAATAGTCAGCAGTAGGGTGCGAGACACATGAACAACGCTTCCAACCCCAACAGCCTACTCAAATATCTTGTTAAAGGACAAGAGAACAGCTCCTCCTACCTTACTTGTGTGACTGACACTTATATCCATGAACTGTTTATTTGTCCGAAATTATATGGTGAAGTCTGGCTGCATTTTTTAATAATTTTAAATAGACTGAAATGCGGTTTTTAAAAAAAAAACAAAACAGTCTCTTTGTGTCTGTTTGCCTGTGTGTGTCTTGTGTGTTTGTAGGTACCCATTCATACATGGTTGTGCACCTACAATTACGTTGAAATCCTCACATAGAAATTAGGTCGGATACCAATTGCAATCAAAAGTGAAAAGCCAATTCAGGCATAATTAAATGCCAGGATAATATCTGCGCCAAGGAGATTTCAGATGATGAGGTAAGAACCAGATACTTAAAAACTTTAGTAGTAAGTATGGGGTCCAAATTAAAAAAAAAAAAGGAATCAGTCAATCTTAGGAAACATCTCAAAAACCAGCTGCTTGTGAAAATTCAGCAGACTGAAATCCAGCTCAGACTTTGGTCTACTGCCGTCTCAGACTCCATCTCAAGCAGACATGTCAGTCACAGGTGAATTTTCTGTGTAAATCCTCTTCCCCACAAGAGATCAGGGCATGCAGGCAGCTTTCTAGGTCTTTGTATAAAGACAGCTCATTTGCCAGATATTTGACAAGTGAAATCAAGGGTCAGAGAGAAAGCATGGAGTGCAGTGAGATGACAAATAGCCATATTTCCTTCTGAAAAGTTAAAATGACTTTGTGAAGTCTATTAATTCATTCTGTTACAAAGTGACAGGCACTGAATTAACTTATCTGTGGTGAAGCTCACACATAAAAGACCATGAGTGCGGCACTTCCATCTTCCTCACGGATTCTTGAAGCAACGTGGCTTACAAGCCATCATTCCCTCCACTTGAATGTTAGTAGCACTGAGTAAACCCACTGAAAATCTGCCCAGAACCAAATAGGCTCCACAAACGTCTGTGCTTAAAACCAGAACAGAACAAGTAGAGGGAAATGAAAAGGAAACTGATCATCTGTGCTGGGAAGGTGCAGGGAAAACCACTCTCTTGGTGATTCTGGTGTCTTCAGAGATGCCAGGAGAAAGAAAGGTGTCTGGAGAGAGGGTGCAGGAACAAGACAAGGGAACTGACTGGACTGAAGTCATCTTTGCTTCTACTCTTCTGTTCAGGCCTCTGCAGAAGAAAATATCTCCAGGACTTGGATGTATAGGAGTTACTGCTGCTTGGAGCCTTGAAAAGCAGAGTTTAAAATACTTGGCAATATTTCAGTCCCAGTTAGGCACACAAAAGATATGAGTTTTAAAATGTCTTTTAAAATAGGCCGTGTTACAAACTTTTTTCCCCTTCCTTTTGGACATACAAACTTGGATTGCATTTTACAGATTTTCTCTGCAAATGTGAACTCTAAGGAGTCATTCATTGAATTATTCATTCCTAACCGATATTCAAGCAGGAGCCCCACTTCCAATACCTACCCCTCTCCCCATTACTATACCACCAAATATCATGACTTTCAGATTCCCTTTTAATTTTCCAGGAGACCATTCATCCTTCCCCAACATCAAGCCAGTAGCATTTGTTCTTCCCTGTGGGTTTGCCCCAAACTGCCCTAGCTACCTTTTCTGTGTACAATCGACTTCCCATAGCCTCCATTACTTCAAAGACTAAGTAATGACACTAGGGTTAGAAGTACGACTATTAATAGAAAATAAAAAGAATGCCAGAACAACCAGCACCTCTTGGACTATTATTTTTATTGCTGAGCAAGAGGTTTGTGGAATTTTTTTTTTCTGCTGGTATAAATGCAAAACACGGCCACTGGGAAGGAATAATAATGAAAGGCTGCTCTCTGGGTGCCTGCAAAACTTTCTCGAATTGGATCATCACGGTCCAAATTCTCCTTCAGAGTAGATCAACCTGGCTCCTCTGAATCTGCTAGTGCTGCATGCATTTGCACTTTCTTTGAATCCAGCTGCCTAACAATGTAGACAGGATGGCCAGGCGAAGAACGCGAGTAACAAGTTGATGATGGGGAGTATAAACTGCCTAAATCCTCTGTTCTTCACATTTTCTTCCATAATACCTGTAGCTCTAACATCTGATTTCGGGCTGGAGACGAAAGGCAGTCTCCTTTGTGGCTCCTGTTCTTCTTCCACCTTATTTTATCTGTTCCCCACCTACCTCTGTTGCAAGAATTTGCTGCTCCTTTCAGGGCACATGGCATGGAAAGAAACCGACAAAATCTGATGCGAGAGGACCTCGGGAGAAACGGAAATGAAGAAAAATGACCAGTGCAGAATGATCAGTGTACGCCTGGGTATTGAATATTCGACGAGGTTGCCTGTTCAAAAGAAGAATCAGCTTTGTTTAGTTCAGCCCATGAAAGTGCTTTAATAGGCAGAGAGTAATTTGTTCTGAGATTCTCTCTCTGTGATAATGTAGTACTGGGAAGAGATCTGCAGCTCCTCTCTCTTCTTGCCCACCCCCTCGCACATATATCACTGCATAATGGCTACCATTCTTAATGCAGTGCTTGCAGATGAATTCATTATATGCACTTTTAGAGCAGAGATAATAATTGAAAACGTAAAAAAAAACCCCGCGAGGGATGATCGCAGTATTTCTCTCTCTCAAAAAAAGGAAATACTCGCTGAATAATTTCTTCTTGAAAGCAGGACAGTGACCCTCGTTAACATTATCACTGTGGACTTCTCCACAACCTCTGGTTTTCCTGCAGTTGCCAGGTTGTAAAAATATCCCTTGTATTTTCATTAGCAAGATCTGGTGGGGAATGCATTGTATCTGTTTCCACTTAGTAGCTGTATCATTATAGGGCCTACAGCAGCTTAGGGTATAACAAACCAGTTTTTCAACTCTATGTTAAATATAAGTTTCAGGTTTTGTTGTAAGTATTATGGAAGAGACTTCAAGGGTGCTGGGGAAATTTCAAGAGTGATGTTCTTGTGGCTTTTCTACAAGCGTAATGCCTAATGAATCTTTTTTTTTTTAGTTGGGAAAATTTGTTCATGCTCATTATTTCAGTGATGCTCAATATTGTAAAAGAAAACTCCAGTTGCTTTAACTTCTTGTCCAGTGGTATTGGACATTTCAGACTGAAGAAAACCCTAATAGACTTCTCAGAAATTTTGTGACAAAGAAGAAGAAAGAGCATGGTGTGAAAAAGATGGAAAGCTGAAATCCCAGTGGTTCACGGTCGTATCCTAAATCTTGTCAGTGACAAATTTCACTTACTTTTTCCTCCCTGTAGCTCAGTGCCAATCCATAGATGAGAAAAAGAACTGCAAACTACCTGACTCGTGTATCATCAGCAGGATTATTAGCTGGGATTTAACTGCAATACCAAATTTCACCGTCAGACCTGAGAAAATGAGCATTGATAGAGGACAGAGGATAAACTTCATATTCCTAGTGAAGAAAGTGAAAAGAAAAGTTGCTTTTTTCAGTTCTGATGCAGGGAGCTCTGGGGTCACTATCTATCCAGGAGGCTGACCTTGGAATATCTTAATATTTCAGATGGGGTGAAACATAAACCAAGCGTCTGCTTTTCTTTTCTCTGTGGCAAATAAATGCAAGAACACTGTCGTCTAATTGGGCTCTGTTGCCAGGAATGCCAGCGAGGGCACTGGGTGATCCTTTCATTAGTTCATATGTCTCAGCTTTCCAGGATACAAACAGTGAAAAAAACCCAGCAGAACATATGTCCTGCTTCATATTTCTCCTACTCAGAATAATTCTCTCTGTCTTAATAGTACAACTTAATAATTGTACAGTAGCTATTGCTGTTGAAATAGTAGCAAAGTAGATTCTTGGTAAGGCCTCATTGTACTTTCTTTAAACAAGAAATTGCTGAGAAGAGAACAGATATGACAACACAAATTTGAAGACAGGCACAGTCAACAAGATTGCTACAGGAATTAGAAGAGAATTAACAGGATTTTAGTGCATTTCCATACATATTGCCTCCATGCAGTATTTGTCCCAGTCAGTAAAGTGGTAAGACCTTCAATTGCATATTCTTTTACATAAAAGCCATATATGAGAAAATAATTGAGATTTATCTAAAGACCCTGACTGCTTTGCCCAATACAGATGGCTTAAGAATGCAAAAGGGAACAGGGTCATACCACCTTTGGGAGTGCTGCCAAACATAAAGGTTCAAAACACGTGAAATAAAAAATTCTGTCACTCAGAAAAAGACCCAGTTTGGGTCATTAAGTCTTTAAGAGACAAGACACTAGTGTCCTGACTGACACGAAGATCAGTTTAGGTATAACCTGAGCACTGATCCTGCTTTGCAAGAGCTGTGCGAGGCTCAGGACCAAAGTCAACGGCGAGTCCCTGCATCTGGACCTCAAGTAGATGCAGGCACACAGGGACTGAGGTTTAATGGCCAAGGCTCGGGAAGGACAGGCTGTGCAGCATTTATCAGCCCAGCAACTATCTAATAAAGAGAGGAAACCATTAAAAAATTTATCTTCCCACGAGAATTGTCCTGACTCTTGTATCCACCGTATGGCACATTCTGTTTTGCATCTTGTATCCCAGGTTTAATGAGGAAAACACCCTCGCATGAGATACTACTTAACCAGTCAACACGGGCAGTATAGTAACGAGATTAATTAAAACACCTTATGGTACATAGGTTTCTCAAACAAAAGCCATGGCTGAAACACAGAGGCTGCTGGTAAAACAGAACCTGACTCTTTGAGAAATGGATCTGAAAGAGAATGATGTACAGAGATAAAAAAAGCTCTGGTAAACTGATCTTTGCACTGAGAAAGCATGAGACTGCCAAAACTGTTTAGGCGTTTTCATGCTGCTATCACAACGCATACTGATGGATCACTGAGATACACTTCTTGGACTTGGTGGTCTGTCATTCTAACCTAGGACATTCTTATTTGGTGTATCTTGATTTCACATTTAAGCACATTGTTACTTGTTTTTTAACGTATTTGGCTGAGATTATTATTTATGTGGCTCATCTTTGCTGACAGGAACCTTCTTCTCTTTTTGCTTCCAGATGGAAGCACTGGTACCACTAGGGCAGGCTGCCCAGCCTGGTCAGGAAGTTTAACAGGCAAAACAGCACTCACAAAAAACAACCACCCTCCCCAGTCCAATGGGGAAAAAAGAAAAAAGACTGCTGACAAGCCTTCTAGAGCTAGTTTCACTCCAATTACGTGAAAATCTGCTGGGGACTTGGTGGCATATGGACTGGGTAATGGCTTACAGAGCCCTCTTCTGCAGGTTGTTGGGTAAAAGAGTAAGAGCATGATTCATCGTGGTTTCTACTTAAAGTCACATGCAGAAGACACAAATAGAACTCAGGATGGAAAATAGCTATTGCAGATACAGCTGTTTTTCTCATTGGCAACACAGTAGGAAATAAAAAGATACCATCCAACCCTAAAGTTTGAAAACCCATGAGCATTTCCCTGGATTTTAACCCCAACTTTGCAAGCCAGGTAGGGACATGGAGGAAATACACTAAAGGAAACAAAATGCAAGAATGTTGTGTGTCGTGTTACAAGGTTACAAGGTGCTGTACTTGGAAATCTTCCCTCTGGGACACTGAAAATGCTGTTGATAAACCTTGCTGCCTGTGTTCAGCAGCGGG
This sequence comes from Mohoua ochrocephala, assembly GCA_013398855.1. Classification (NCBI taxonomy): domain Eukaryota; kingdom Metazoa; phylum Chordata; class Aves; order Passeriformes; family Acanthizidae; genus Mohoua; species Mohoua ochrocephala. Next base: position 462,322 of record VZTA01017088.1, read on the forward strand.
ACATTGAGTATTTCAGACCTCCTGTCACGCCTGGGAGATGAAAGTGCGGGTTGCCCAAATAGGATCCCATGGAATGGGTGACAAATCAGATCCTCCTCACTGGAAGATGCCTGCAGGGATTGCATAACTCACAACAGCCTATTTGTTTCTTGGAGAGCAACTTCCTTTGCCTTTTGTATTTGCTGAGTGTGGAGGTGTTCCTTGGACAATGACAGCAAGGCAGTCTTTCCATACTTTGAGGGTCCACTCAGTGTTAGGCACGGTGCCGATTCAGCACTTGTCAAAAAGCCGCACCTGCTTCAAGGAATCTGGTGGGAAAGTGGAGGCAAATATACTCCTTACAGCTATGACCCAAAAAGCAAGTTACTAAGGAGTCTGCTTGGACAAAGTGACAAACATTTCCTGAAGACCATGGTCCCTCCAGGACGTCAAGTGTAATCAGAGGTAAGCAAGAGGGTAAAGCTCCTGAGAGGCAGCGCACGGCTTTCCTGGCATCGTTAAACTCACAGAACATTATGGAAACACATTAATCTTAAATGTCCACATTCACTACAGATAAACCAGTAGAAGCAGTTGCTATGCTACAAGCGTGCATTTCACGTGTTCACTTGTGCTGAGGGCAAGATGCATTGATTGTTTTTTTTTAAATTTAGGAAAACAAGTATTTTTTATATAATATAATTCAGTAAAAAGTCATTATGCATGAAGTTGTAACGCATATACTTCCATGATTTAAGGTAACTGAGTTTTAATGATGAGCTAGAGATCAGAGTGCTGAGCATCATGTAAAACCAGTCCAGTAATTATCCTTCACCTATTCAATAAATTTTGCTTTTCAGTTTGGCAAATAAAAAGAAAGGACAGTGTTTGGGGAGCAGTGTAACAAGTAAGTAAACGTATGAGCCAACAAAAAAATGCACTCACTATGGCAATGATCATTCATGTGGGTGTGCTGAGCAAGGAATAATTATCTATACACAGTACAAACTTTGTTGGTCTACACATTGCAAAATGAAGGACAGCAATAAAAGCAGAGAAAAAGTGTTGAAAGTCTCTAACCATGCAGCAGTTTTAGAAGCATATTGCCATGTAGCACAGTCAGCAGATGAATCTTCACCTTACCTGTCAGAGTGCTTTACCCCACTTGGGCAGTAGGAACGAATGAGCTCTTTGATGTCAAAGCTAAAAAAAAGAAAAGGTTTGGGCAAGCTTAAGCCTTTGTTGTTGTTGTTGTGAACTATCATGGGGCTCTGATACAAGCATTATTCAGGATGATTCTACCAACATTTTCTGCAGAAATAATTCCTCATATGGGCTGCGTGAGCGTTATCTGCTGTAACCACTGCTTACAGGAAAACTCTATCAGTAAGCCATTACTCAGATTGGGTGAGCAATTGTCTGCAGCGTGTGCCATCGGGTCTGACCTCCAGCCGGCCAGCCTGTGTCACCAAAGAGGTGGAAAGCTTTAATAAAGCATATCTGAGATGCATGTTAACCAAGTACAAAAATACCTACTGTATCTAACTCAAATATTCATAGATTCAGAGAGATTAAGGCCGTAAAAGGCAATATCTCAGCTTGCCTGACCTCCTGCATATCACAGGCCATTCAATTTCACCCAGTTGCCCCTGTGTTAAGCCCAATTACTCATGTTTGATTGAAGCATGCATTTCAGGAAGGCATCAGTCTTGATCTGAATGTATTGGTAGAAAGGAAAAACATCTCTCCTTTTGTAATTTTTTTCCACTGGTTAATGCCCCATACTTTCAGCTTTCCCTAATTTCTCATTTAAATTTTTCTGGTTTCTGTTTCCAGCCATTGGTTCTTGTAACACTTCTCTTGGCTAAGCTACGTGCCCTCTCAGATCCAGATTTCCCTCCACAAAGACATGGTATTTAATAAATTCACATTCCTTTCTGCTTCTTAACAAGCTAAACTGATCCAGCTCTTCCCCCGCAGCATTTTCTCCAGCCCTCAGATAGCATTTGCAGCTCATTTATATGCTCTCCAAAATAGTTGTGACCATGATTCGATCATCCATCTCATCAAGGCCGCATTTGGGAGTTAATCTTCCCCCTGCTTTCCCATTCATACAACAAAGATCTCATTACTTCTCCCCTTCACAGCAGCATGTTGGATATTTCCATTTGACAGCATTCCGAGCTCCTTCCGGGAACGGCCGCTGTCTGTGGTACTGCTCTTCCTTACACCCAGAGAGTGCGATGCTGCCTCTTGGAACCACAGAACCATTTGGGTTGGAAAAAAACATTTAAGATCATCAAGTCCAACCACAAACCTAACACTGCTACGTCCATCACTAAACGCTCATTTAAGCTGGACTTTCACTCAGATTGATCCAATACAGTAGTACTATCATCCGAGGAAGAGAGAGAAGGTGGCAAACGCTCCACGGAATCATTTATGCAACAGCAAAGGCTTTTAGTAAAGACTGTAAGTCAAACTCATTCTTCTGCAGAGGTGTTTTAATGCCTCTGGATATAAAAGTCTAACCAAAAGTTGTTTACAACAAGAAGACTCCACTTATTTCCTTAGAAGGGAATAAGGTGAAATCTATGTGTTTAAAATGGTATTTTCAGGGAATGCCTCTGAGGACTTCAATTCTTATATAATGAAGACTTCGTCTCGGGCTGGGAATATTCCCACCTGATCCAATGGAATCTGATCTCTTTGTGTGGCTACCATTTCATCATTTTTACCACTCCACTCAATGTTACACCTCTTATGAGTTGTTTGTCTGGGGTTTTTTTAATTATTTACTGTCACATGATTGATGAAAATGTTAAAAAGGTCTGGGTTTGATATTGATCCTTCTTGTACCCCGCTTAGAAACAATCTCATTCAATGATGTTTCCTTGCTGACAGCTAGCATTTGAAATTGTCAGATGGCCAGCTTTGATCTATTCAATGTTAACTTTATGATACTGTATAGCGTTTTTCATTAAAATAATTTCATGTGATAGTGAATCAAACGCCATACAAAAGTCTATTATGTCTGAGCAGTTTCTCTCATCGACTAAACTTATAATTCCATCAAAGGATGAAATTGGGTTTTCTTGACAAGATCTATTTTTCATGATAAAAAATTATTGGCTGGTATTAATTCTATTACCACGCTTAATCTCGCATCAACTGATTTCTGTATCAATTTCTTATGCTGTTGTTTTGTTTTCTTTTTTTTCACCAAGGAGTCTTATCAGGCTAATTGTGCTATGCTTATCTTAGCTATCCCACTTGCCCTTTCCGATCACGGGGATGGTGTTAACAAATGTCCACACTTTGTGAATTGTAGTGGCATTCTTACATTCAGCAAAAAAGTAATGTCAACGAGTCGGAAAGCTCCTTGGGCAGCTCCTCTGGGATTCTTTGGTAGAAGTTATCACCATTGCTGCTTACAAAGTTAATCTTCTACACAGTTTTCACCCCTCCTTAGACGTCCACACACGTAGGTAGATGTGAATAGGGGGACATCATGGTGACAGCCTGGCTAACTCTCAGCAGTGCCCTTTATTGCGAGCTGGCCCCACAAAATCATCTTGGCTACAAGAGAAGGGTGCATATTTTTCCATGACTCTCGTAGTGGTATGCTGAGAAAAACGAGGGGCAGAAAGCTGTGAAACTCCTCACACGAGCTGAGACATGTTATGCTGGTAGCCAGGGTGGTAGAATGAGACGTGTTTGGAGAGAACCCAAGGAGACCACAGACTGTTGCCCCTTTCCGTGTAAAGACTTTGTCTAATTTTGACAGCAAGGAAACAGGGCTGCAAACACCACCTGGGATAATGTGGGGTGATTTCTTGATCAAAATTCCCCCCTTTTTCATTAATTTTCTGAGAAATTACATGCAAGCACTCTGGTGTGGTTTAAACTCAGCTGGAAATTAAGGCTGAAGCAGCTGTTTCCCTGTCTCCACTCCCTCAGCTGAGAGAGACAAAAGGCAGAGATCCTGGCTGAGATGAGGACAGTTTGCTGGAAATGAGATAAGGAAACAAACAGTAACAGCAACAGTATTAATGACAAAAGTATACAAAATGAAGATGATTTACATATGAAAAATGCTCACTGATCTGACCTGGTGCTGTTCAGGCCCCTGAGACAAAGAACAAAATGGCTGCTGGACCCTCCACACCCATGTTTTCTTCCCCAAGTCCAAGACAATGGAAACAGCGGCCAATGGATTGTTTGCACCCATGTTTTCCCCAAACCTAAGACGAAGAAAAAAGCAGTGCTTCACAAACCCTCTACCTGGCAGCAGTGGGATCCCACCACTGCTCCGTCTGCCTCTTGCTGCCCGAGAAAAAGGACAAAATGGTGGCGGAACCTCTTTCTTCCACCCAAAGCCATGCCCTCTGCTTCTTGGAAGTGAGAATCCCTTACTTCCACCCCACAGCAATGATGAGGATGATCTAGAATAACCTAGATATGTCCACACTTTGGACTTGGTCCAAGCTTTGCCCCCTCATGGCTACTGTGAAAAATTAACCGTGTCCTTGGCTGAAAGCAGGACACTCTCCTAGCCCTGAAAAATGAGAATAGATTGATAGAAGACGTTTCCTAACCTGTAGCTTTTTTTATTCAACAATTAATAAATGGAGACAAACTAATTCCCAGCAGTCTTTCCTTGGAGGAGAAACTGTACTTGCCTTCCTGAAGATCCCAGTCCCAGCCATGATACCTCCTGTGGAACTCAGTGCAGAGGCATACAACACCAACTTTCTTCCCCCGGATGTTTTTCAAAGTAGCTCCAGTTGGTGTACTGAAACCACTTCTGGCACAAGCAGGTGTGAAAATTCCAGTCTATCACCCAAAGGAGCAGGGTTCTGCAACCCCAGATTCTCTGCTTGCAATTCAGCAACCACAAGCAGCCTGTGAGATGCCCAGAGAAAGCCTTGCCGGTACAGAGGCCACGCTCACAGGTTCTGGGCTACTACTCTCTCTGCAATCTCTGGTCATCTTTGGATTCATAGTTCCTGTGACACCTGAATTCATCAAGATATCAAGTTCTTGAATGTCTGAAGAAATTAAAATGTGGCATCAATTATCTCTGTGCCTGAACTTGTCTAGGAAGACTTATGTCCAACTGAAATCTGAGTCACAGAACATGAACATAGACACCCATAGAAATAACATACATAACATTTTCTAAATCCAATAACAGACATCCTGTCTACATGAGTAACTTACCCCCAACATTGCACAAAGTTACTGAAGTCCTTATTAAGATGAGGAATAACAAGGGATTTGATTTTACAGATATGGAAGTAAAGAGTAGAAAGTATTTGTGATGTGTATGATGTCATGTAAGGAATTTTCTTCAGACTTCAGATTTTGATCTCCTCAGCCATGGATCACAGGACTGACAAGCTCTATTCTTTGTGGTTCTGCAGATCCTCTGCAGACTATGGAAGCTGTGACCAAGCATCCATGCTCACATCAGTATAGTGCTTAGATCTAATGATTGGATTTAAGCCTTTCTGAACAGAGGAACTGCCTGAATTCTACACGGAATTTCAATTATCAAATATGTATCTGTCGGAGAGTTTAGAGCAAAAATATCTTGTATCATACAATGACACAACTGTGTCTCCACCTTACCAAAACAAACTAGATCTGAAAAAAGAGGTTGCAGCTGAAAGAAGGCTGAAATATTTCTATTCACAGAAGTTGCAGTGGACCCAGTTTCTTCTCCTGAAGCATGACAGCAGAACTGAATGTCTAACTGATAAGGAAGAGATTTATTTTTTTCCTTCCCCTGTTTTCTCAGGCTGCCAGAAAACAGCAGGCTCAGTATGGAAGTAAGTCAACTTACTACAACTGGGTAATATTGAGCACTAAACAAACCTGAGAATATTTATTTGTCAGACACTTGGTTTCAGCCCTTTCTTATGGCCAGCAGTACCATGTTCTTCAGTTTAGCTTCCTTTTCTGCTGTCGTGACCCGAGCAAGACATCTCTACCTTATGAAAGACTGCAGTTTTGTTTTCTTTTAAAATGAGTTAAAGATGACATAATGTCACTTTCTGCTGTAAAATGCTCTGTGGGCAGCTAGGGAGAAAAGGTTTATTGGAGTTTTATTGAAATATATTAAATAAATTTAATATCCAGCCAGCTGATTGAGGCAGAGACTCCCTGTAGATATTTTGGTTGTGCATTAAGAAAGTTGTCACAAGTAATTTGGACTGGAGAGAGGAGTTATAGACTGCCAAATGTTGATTAATTAAGCCCATGTTTGGATTAGTTCTGCTAGATTGTTTCATTAGGGAAAATGACTGAAAATATGGAATAAAGTAACCAGGGGGAATCCAGGAAGAATTTACATGTATTTGAGACCTCCAGCAAAGAGTAGGAGCCAGGATTGAACTTTATGTGCCCTGTGATATCGCATGGCATTCCTTGCTCCTTCCTGACTGGGGAAGAAATGGGCACCAGGAGAATTGATTGGTGTTTGCCGTGGCAGTGAATCATTTCATTAGAATTATTCTCAACAGCCAAGGAACGGAGTCCCTTCCTTCTCACAGGATTTTTCATCTTTAAGACAAACTTCCAACTTATTTCACATGCCTAATGTTAGCCTAAGGGTGAGAATATATGATCATAAAAGTAATGACTGCACAATTATTGCTTATTTTAATTCCAGATTTGCTGCCATATGGGTTTTTGCCTCCACGGTGCTGTGGAAGAGAACACCTTGATGAGGAGACCTCCTGCACTGGGAAATTCTTTACCTTTTTTTCTTAGGCTAGTAAATGCACTGCCATGAGACTTCACTGAACGTAGCTGCATTCCAAAAATAACAAGATAATAGACTGAAAAAAATGTAGTATGCCAAATTAAATGAAAAGAGAAAAATGCTTTGAGTTTCAGCTGAACCAAACTGCTACCTATTTAACATAAATAAGGTCTCATTTCTGAGCAGCCTATAAAGAGAAAAGCATCTTCCTCATCAAAGCCCATTTAGCTTTAAGTGTAAGGAGAGAGAGGTGGGGATCCCAGGCAGAAACCTGGCCTGACTCGGCAACCCTGAGGTGGGCAGAGAGAGCACCCGTCAGAAGACAGACAGCAAATTCAAATTTCAAGGAAGAAGTAAAGCAAGAGAGGCAGTAGCTGAATGTAATTGTGTCTCAGCTGGGTGAGGTGGCACTGCAGGTGCCCAGCACACTGTGCACAGAGCTGGAAGACCTTGAATTAGAGAATCACATTACTGTGCCACTGGAACTGCAGTGGGAAGCTGGTGCCTGTGCCACAAGGGATGTTACAGTACAGAAAGTGAAGAGTTCTGGTTTCAGCTGGGATAGAGCTGATTTTTTTCTTACTAAGTGGTTCAGCACTGCGTTTTGGATCCAGTATGAGAACAATATTGATAACACAATAACACAACTGATGTTTTAGTTTTTGCTAAAGTGCTTACTCTAAATCAAGGCCTCTCCATTTTCCCATGGCCTGCCAGCAAGTGCGCGCACAGGAAATTGGCAGGAAGCATGTCCAGGACAGCTAACCTGAACTGGCCAAAAGGATATTCCATACAGCATAACATCATGCCCAGGATATAAACTGGGGGCCGATGGCCAAGAGGGGCTGATCACTGCTTGGGGACAGGCTCAGCATCACTCAGTGGGTGGTGAGCAATTGAATCGTGTATCACTTGTTTTCCTTGTGTTTATTCACCTCCCTCTTTCCTCTTCATTCCTACGATTTTTTGGTTTTGCTCTTATTATTACATTTTCCCTTATTTAAATTATTAAACTGCTCTTATCTAAACCCAGAATTTTTCTCCCCATCCCACCAGGGGAGGGGGAAGGTGAGCGAGGGAAGGACGCTGTGTGGTACTTCCTTGACAGCTGGGATTAAACCATGACATGAACTCATCACGCTTGTCATGATTCATAACATAAATCATCCTGCCTTCCTCTAAATACATTTCACAGCCGTTGTGGTCCTGCTCAGCCTTGAGAGACACAGCCACAGCTGAAAGGAGGGTGCTGGGTTAACTCCAATAGCACCACTAAGCAACCTAAAGAGGGCAGGCCACCCAAATTCTGGCTGGCTGCAAAGCATTGTCCACAGGCCTTGATGGGTGAGATACTTCAGAGGTTCTCGGAAGTTTTAACCTTGTGAAAAATTAAGACAAAATAAATAACTGGACTATTTGGCTATTATTTCATCAAAATGAAGGAGAAGAAGTGAGGTTTACAAGATATTCACTCTCTGAAAAACACAACTCCTTTCACGTAGTCTGTTCAGACAGCCAACGTCCTTAGTCACTCTGGAGAATATAGGTCCCATTGCTCTTTCTTCCAAGCTTTTTATTTGCTGTAGTTTAGGAAATCTGGTCATTGAAAGATGAAAATATGTTTTTGACCATAGTTTTAGCCAGTGCCAACCCCTTTTATATTTGTCTTATTAAGTTCATTGTCATCCATCCATCTTGAATGGAGAAGAATCACATGGAGCTCAGGAGTGTTCACAGGGGTTGGAAAAAGAAAATAAAACCACCTGCATCCTCACCTCTGAAAAGAGAACTGTGAGACTAAAACCAGCAAAACAAACCAACAAATCATTACTGTTTTTCTTGGCTAGGGCAAATTTCTTCCATTTAGCAGATATGGAAAATCTAAGTGAATGGACAGAGAAGTATTTTTATATGCTCCTTTGGTCTGCTCGCCTGTGTCACATTGCTCCTACGCTGGGCATAGCCCTCCAATGTTATTCTTGTACAAATTTGTCACAAAGATAGGGATTTATCTCTGAGGTTACTTCAGGAGAAATACTTCCATTGGTAAAATTATACTTGCAATTATGCCAGTTAATTCAGCTCAGCCCCTAGGTAGGAAATATGCAAATGTTTCAGAAGTAACAAAGAGGGTTGCATGTCTCTAAATTAATGGCTTATCCCCCTGGTCACTTCTGTCCCCATCACCTCCCACTTCTCTGAGTTTCCCTGATCCCGCCTCCCCTTCTTCCAGCTTTCAGCCCTAGGACACCCAATCTCCTCCACCTCCCTCCAGCCTGGGCTCTTCTCGGTTACTTTGCATTGCGGCAAGTCAGCAAAAGTGGTTCAGGACTGTAACAGGAGGTTGCCTTACGTGCCAGGTGACATAACTGCTTAACATTTCTGATTTCATTTAACACCACCTAGCAACATGGAGGCCTTTCCACAATTTCATTAATGTATTAAAATGTGCTCAACATCCATCTCGCTTTACTTTACGCCTCATCCATTCCCATAAACTATATTTTTTTACCTACGTGGGTTAAAATTTGCAGTACCTGGTATTATAAATCCTTTGTTTCTATTTTTCCTCTCTTCACAAAGCCCTTAGGCTTTACGTGCTACATTGTATTTATCCATCTTCTAAATAATTATAATAAAAAAGCTAGTCAAAATTGCCAAATTTTTGTATTTATAGAATGATAATGCTATTTTTTTTGCTTAATAAGTGCTGTCAGATTAAATCATCTGCACAGTTACATGCTTATAAACTGACAGTTTCCTATAAATACTGAAATTCTGTAATTATCACTCATGCGACTCATCAGAATTTGAAAATAGTTGAAACAATGAAAAAGAGCAAGAACTTAACCCTTAATCCTACCTACCTCAAAATATGCACCAACCACTCGTTTTAGAATCCTCCCAACCACTGTGTAAGGTGACTTGATGCAACAAACCTGCTATATTTGTGCATAACAACAAAAATGTAGTGGGAAGCAGGTTATTTTTAGGCAAAAATATAACCTGACAGCAGGTAAGTGATTCTGCATGCAAACCATCAGCTATATATCAGAAAAAATTCATTATTCTGAACAATTCTTAAAGATCTGTCCAAAGAATTAATGCATTTCTGTTAACTTGTGTCTAACATTTCATAAATTTGGCCTTTTTTACCTCTTTTCAGGTCAAACTGGCACTGCAGCAGGGTAGATAAACTCCAAGAGAAGCAGCAGAAAGTGTGAAGGGCACAGCAAGGACGAACTGCCACTGACTGCAAAAGAGAGAGCTGCACTTTCCATGAGACTTGCCTTCCACTGTCACAAAGGTTGGCACACCCACACCCTGAGCACATGCTTCTGGGTGTGGAAAATTGCAATGTGCTTTTGAAATGATGGGTCACTTGTCCTCAGGGATGGATCCACTGAAGTGTTTAAATAGGGTCAGTACAACTTCTATTCTGTCTGAGATTAGCCAAAGATCTTCTGTTGACCAACCTTCTGTTACATTTATATTATGTATACCTGACGATTTCTAAAATCCTGAATAATCCCACAAACAAGCACAGTCAGTTTGGAGGAGGAGGACAGTTTTCAGCCAAACTTGTGTCTAGACTGTTCCTAGTCAAGACAATAGTACAGATCTCCAGTCTCAGTGGTAAAACCAAAAATAGTCACATGAAAAAATAAAAAATCTCAGTAGATGACCTCTTTTTCTAGCGTATGGGTGATAAAGCAGTGGGAATAGTTGCCTGAAATACTGGGAAATACTGGAGCAACGTGTGAGAACTTGTCCATTCTTTTCAGGCAATATCAAAAATAAGTGTGAAATCACAACTTTACACTGAACCTCAGGCCCAATTGGCATTATTGTCTCAGTCTGAGATGGAAGTTTGACATCAAGAATGTCAAGGACTCAGCAAATACAGGGCTTGGCTTACCTACGTGGGGCTGAAAAAAGATGGTCATTAATTTCCTCCCAGCTGCACATCCAGGAATCTCCAGCCTGTCTGGAAAATTTCCCCTTTTCCAGACATTTGCAAGACCTCAAAAGAAATGTAGATCCTAAAAGAGAGTGAGCTGCAGCATCCTTATCTCTTCTTTTGGCCATGTTAGTGTTTTATTAACTGCCGTGATAAAAGCTGTTTAGAAGGATAGAGAATGGTCATAAACATCTCTCTCTCTCTCTCGCTCCCAGCGTTACCTTGGGGATCCACTCCAGTGGTGCTTCAGCACATGGTGTTGCTGTGTAACAGTGTGGAGTGGTGAGAGAAAGCTGAAAGAAAGCACCAAAGGGGACAGGAACTGCTTCAAGTGCTTGTAGTGTATAGGGATGAACACGAGGAAACTGAAGCTGGACATCTGTGCATGTTTCCAATTCGTGCACCCAGTGCTATTCAGGAGAACTCATCTACAGGGCATGCAGTACAAACCAGCAGTTTAAAATCTGGGTTGGAATTGGCTCCTAGGGAGGGTGGTGGAAGACCCAGTACTGGGGTATTTAAAGCCAAAATAAACCAAACACTGAAAACAATGCTGTGGGGTCCCTCTCTTGCTCCAGCTCAGGGCAAAGCGGAATCGATGAAATCTCAGGGGCTTTTTATTGTCTCTCTAGATTTCAAACAAGAAGAATGAGACATAAACACGTTTTCACATTCTTTCCACATTCAAGAGCTGTATATCCATGAACTGCATGTTGCAGCTGTATTTCTATGGCTTTGGAAGCAAGCTGCCCCTGAAACAAGTGTTGGCAGCAGTCAAAGGCGATGCTGGAGAATGCAAGCATTACCAAGTCCAAATAGGGCATGTAACCACCACAGGACAAACTATTGAGGGTGAAGCCCCAAGTGATGAAATTATTTGTGCTTCTAGTCAGAATAAATGTTTTATTCCTCTTATTTCACCGTGTTGCATTTCTGGGGTAGCAAGAAGGGAATCAGCAATTTTTTACCAACGACATTATCATCTTTTACAACCAGCACAACAAGGTGCTCTCTATGAAAAATAAGTCAGGAGCATGGAGGGACATGGGAGATTTTCTTCCACTCAGGTTAATATTTATTAGAAATGCTTAAGGTTTCATAGTTGGGATATTCACTCACCCAGTATCATGAACTCACGGTGCTCCAGAATGGAGTGATGGAAGTCGCATGCTGAAAACTGCAAATGCCATTTAGTAATGAATTTGATTTCTGATACTGTTGTGCAGATTCTTGGGTTTTCCTGTTTTCTGTAAATCCCAAAACATAAGGCAATTTGCATTGCTAAGTGTGAAACATTTGCTATATTTTCATTGAACTGCAAAGCTGATCTAAGAAACTAATTAAAGGCAGAACCAAGTCAATGTTTTTATTTCCTTTGGAGATTTTTTTAATATTTCAGGTAAAATATAGAAGAAAATATTAACAGTCATTCTAAATGTAAATGTCAGAAAGTTTACTTTTTAAAACAGGAAAAAAAAGTATTTAAATTTTGCAGAAAGGAGAAGCAAGTGTTTTTTATTGACACAGCAAAAATTAAATAAAGCAAATTGGCAAAACCTTGTTTTAAAATAAATATATTTGGGTAAAAAAAATTCACAGCAAAAAAAGTTACCTAGTATCCATTTGATACTCGAGCGTCTGTCAAGTCTTGAAATAACAGAACTCCTTTTCATTCAGACTGCCTCTTTTTTTCTCAAAAGCTGCAAATTCTACTGCCAAGAATAGACGAAATGTCAGACTGGCACCGTCTGTCTCTGAAACCTGGAAGACAAGGTACTTCAAACTCACAAGGACAAACCCTTGCTCCAGCCCTCTGTGCTCTCACTATTTAGAAAAGTATTAACGTACTGGGTCTGGTGAAGTTTGAGCAGGAGGGACAAGAAAGTTACAGGTTACAGGCATTTTGCCCCCAAAAATTTAATTGTTATTATCACTGTTACGAAACATACCTTGTGTCAAGGATACAGATACGTGTAATTTGGGCTGCCTTTGGTGCCATTTCCAGGGCTCAAAAGCTAGTGAGAACGTGGTTTTACTGCTCGAGCCTTTCCCTCACATTTTTAAGGTGATCACTTGCATTATCAAGGCCATTTCAAGGGGCTGAATTCAGCATGGCAGGAGGCAAAGCAGTCTCCTGCACAGTGTGCTGCAGTCCTCTGGCTTTCGGCTCGTGCAGGAGTGGTGACAGCAGTCAAGGATGTCCCTAGACGTGGGCTGCAGCCTCGCTGCCCAAACCCACCCAGCAGCACCTGGGAAAAGCTGGCTCTCCCCTTGTTTGCTCATGACAGATGTTTTTGGCTGACTGCTGCAGGTTCACATCTGCAGACCCCAGAGAGGTCGTAGGCTCTGGCCTGAAGGATCACCAAGGTGAAAGCTCCGACCAGGTGGGGTTGCAGTGGAGCTTTTGCTACTGTTGTTCTTCTGCCTCAACAAAACCCACAGTGAGCTGCGATCAGAACTCGGGCTTCTTATTTGCAAAGTATTAACTATTCTTTGCAGCTCTGTCTGCAACCATCTTCATTTTGGCATAATTACCTCATAGCCCCCTGAATTCCCTTGTGCTTTCAGTAGAAGTTATTGTTTTCTTCCTATAATAGTTTTGTTGTTTCGTTATGCCTCAGAGATGACAATATGTCACTGGTGGCTGAGTGATTCCATTATACACAATCTGCAAAGAGCTTAGGATCCCTTCAAGATGAAAGATTCCATCTAAATATAGGTTATATATTTTAGTAATATGCACTAAAGTGTAAATTTGCTTTGCAAGGAACGCTTAAGGTTTCCAGCAAACTACACGGAGTTAATAAATAGGCAGTCAGCAGTGGCAATCTCATACCATGCTTATATTCAGAGCCTCCAACTTCTCCCAGGAAACTGCACTTTATCAGACAAAAAGCTTTGCTAGCTGCAGTGCCTCACTGTTATTGTAATGCTATTGACATCCTGCCTCTCCTGTTGCACTCAAACCTTATTATCAGCAGCGTAGTTTTAGCATTCCCCAACCGCAGCAGAGAAAATTAGTCCTTGTTTGCAAATCGATCATTCCTTCAGAGCTGGACACCACCACTGTCATCACTCTGCTCTGGGGGAAAGAGGTCAGCATCAATAGATATATTTAACTAATAAATATATCTAGCTATATAATAATAATATTAAATAGAATAATATATTTAACTATAATTATATTTGACTGCTTGCAGTAATCCAAACAAGCTTCTCCTTTTTTGCCTCATAGGCTCTTTCCCAGTATTTGAAAGCAAAAGACCTCCTGACCTGACAATGTGCCTGTGGGGTTTGTGCTAATAATCCCATGGTGAGGCAGTGGCTCTGAAGGATCCCTTAACTGGTTCATTCTCCTGCTCTCCTCACCTCTCTTTTGTCAGTGTCTTAACCTTGCCCTTCTGTTCAGAGACCTGGGCTCCTTCCAAAGCCTGTTTAGAAGTACGGTCCACATCAGTGGGATAAAAGCTGGAGGCTGACGGTCCCTGGATAGCAAAATTCAAAGCTGGAAGAGAACAAAATTAACAGCGCTTCATCCTCCCAAGCCAGACGTCTGCTCCATCAGCACACATGGAGGTGGATTCTTGGCTGAATAGCAACCTTAACATCTCAGATTCCAAGCCTTGGAGAGCAGAAGAAACGACAGTGGTGGTGGCAGTGAGGGAAATCTGTTCTAATCTCTTGGTGTGATCTAGGCATGGCCATTAATGCCTGATTTAATGGCCAGGCAAAGGCCACTGGACAGATGGTGAGTTCATCTAAGGGAGAGAGAAGTTTGCTGGAGATTTAAATGTGCAGCTCTGGGAATAGCAGAGGATAAGGACAATGTCTGGGTTTTTTAAATTTATTTATTATTGGTATGGAATTTAAGTGTAAGGTATTTAGTCCTCACCTGCGAATCTCACCTTCCTCAATGTAGCTAGTGTCAGGCTGCACTTCTGATGATTTTTTAAATCTTTCAACAGGGGTTTTTAGAGCACAAGAAGAAGACAGCTTGTTTTGTTTTCCTTGCATGTATTTTAACACATCTTTCTCAACACACCAGTAAACTCGTTGCTCCCTGCTGTAAGTATGCACAGACCTCACAAATGCACATTAGCTTCTGTGTAAGTTTGGGCTGAAATGTATCTATTTGAGGTACAGTAGACCTTTTTTTGTGCCAGCTAGCAGTAGGGGACTGTAACACACATAACGGAGCAGCTCCTCTTCCTCAAGCAGGAGAGATGGATTCTCGTTGCCCCGGGTGTCTTTGGTTGCAAAGAACAGAGACCACGAGTCAGATGAAACTGTTCAGGCAAGCAGAGCAAATGGTCAGCTTTCAGCTAAGGCTGCCCTTAGCCAAAATGCGTGCCTTACACGAAACCTGCCCAGCAGCATAGTGACTGCTGAACACGCTTTGCTGGGCAGCTGAGGAGCCAATCAAAAGCCCTTTGAATTTGGTGTCCGTGACTTCAGTGGTGTCAGTCCCTTTGGACTAAGTCCGTGCTTGATACTGTTCCATGTGCTGGGCTGCTCAGGGAGCACCTCGCTGCATCAGTACTGCCAACCTCCCTGGTGTCTGACTGTCCCAACTGCGTTACCGGAATTGCCCCAGAAATATCCATCACTAACTGAGAACAGAAGCAAGGTACACACCAGGGCAGCCTTCTCCAGCTGAGACAGTCTTGAAACTGTGACCGTTTGCCATCTTGTGGTGAAAGATTTCTCAGCCCTTATTTAGTTTTCCCCTGCAATGCTTCACTGGTATTAAAGTATAAAGCAAGTTTTTCTCGTATCATCCTCCTCCTCCTTTTACAAAATCCCCATCTGTTCTCAGGCCTCAGTTCTAGAATCCCTTTTTTCCTCAGTGCTTTAATAATGTCCTTTAACTCTTCTCCAAGTCCAAGCTTAATGAGATGAGCCTTCTGTTCATTCACCAGTGTTAACTAACAGGGCTTTCACCCAAGGGCATGGACAGCAGTGTGAAGCAAGGTGCTGCACCTGCTACTGCCTCAGTGTAGTCCTGTTTATACTGCTCCCCAAATAATTTTCTTCCCCAAATCTTATTTTCCTCTTACACGACTAGGGGTATTGTGCAAGGGTACTGAGGATATCTGCCCTGACTTAGGTGACTGAATATGTAAAGGCAAAAAAACCATAGTTTCTTTCCCGAGTAAAGGAATTACTGTCATGAATCGCTAGACTGCTTTCCTTTATTTGCTCCTCTGAATCTTTGCTTCCTGAATTGCTAGGCCATCCTTGCTCTTCTAGCAGTAGCATAACAGAGATGCTTGTGGTCACAAGTTGACACTTTTATTATTACGGGCTTTTCAGCAAGCTCCTGACAAAGTGTCCAGCCCAGACCCAGAGGTACCTTGGAATGGTACTGCATGGAGCTGGAGAGAGTGTGGACACAGGTATATAAGGATGTGTGTGCAGGAGTTGTCCTTCATCTCTGAGCTGATAGAGTCATACAACTGCTGTGATTTTTCTGAAATAACCTAGACACTAACATTTTTACTGCATGGGAAGGAATAAAAATAATTAAAAGCAGATAAAAACAGCAGCACAACCCAGCCCTCATATATTGCAATCAGAAGAACAAGGAGTTAGTCTTCTTTTTGTGTTTTCAAAGTCTGGGCCACAATTTAAGGCAGTGATTATGTTCATACTGCTAATAATAAAGCAGTCCCAAGGCCAAATAAACTAGACTGGCTGTGTGCAGTCGTGTGTCCACACTTCGTGGCACTGGACATTGGGTCTCCTAAGGCCACAGAGCATCACATGGGATCCATAAGACACAATTATTGCGTCATTTCCCTTTTTTCCCATTTAAAAGAATCTGAAATGCAGGCAAGTCTGTGTTGCAAGGCATCAGAAGAATCGAACAGAAAGGCATTTCTTGCAGTAGAAAACAAGGGTTGTGTTTTACATGGCCATGTGAAGCCATGAGGGCTGAAGGCACAGAGCAGCCTGGGATCAGACTGGAGATCTGTGGAGGATCCCAAGCTGACAGAATTGAGGTTGCACTGTTGAAATGACACTTGGCACAGTCTGGGTCAGCAAACTCTGCCGAGGTATTATCAGGAACACTGCAAATCAAGCCAAAACTTCCAGAGCATGTATTAGCAGTGAAACAAACTGGAAAATCCTCATGTCCAACATGAAAGTAATCCTCGTGGGGAAAAAAAAAAAAAACAAGCAAAGAAAAGTCAAAGAATACTATTAAATAAGCATATTAAGAATCCCCAGCATGTTTCCCACTCATATACACAGGTGTCCTAAGCACAGCCACAGTCACTGTCTCACCCTACTTGAGCTAGTGACAGACAGAAAACAAGATTTTGCTGCAGCTTGGTTTACCCTCATCTGAAAATATCCATCCAGTACTCCAGACAAATGGACATTGGGGACTGCAAGGGGTTGGACTCACTCAGAAAAATTACCACTGCTTTAAAGGCTCCAGAGCCTTTCCCACTTAGAAGAAAATTTATTTAGAGAATGAATTGCCACCCTGCCCCAGTTCACCTTTCTATGTGGCTTTGTGCTGCTCTTCTCTGCCCTGTTTCCACTTGTGCCTTATAGAATCTGTATGATGCCTCCCCTTTCCCGTCTCCCTGTCCTAGTTCTTGGCTCCTTGGCAAATACAGTCCAAGACCACTTATTTCAACTGATCCTTCAGCTGCAGGCTCTTCAACAGGATTTGTGTTGAAGCAGTGAAAAAAGTTACCCAATGTTAATTAATCATCAAATGCAGAAATAAACAACTAGAGTGGAATTCATTGAACACAAGTGAAGCAAATATCCACAAGTAGGAGTAGAATAAAGCTGTGTAAAAAAGCGATAAAGCTGGAGGACTGATAGGAGGAAAGATAAAAATCTATAATAAGAGAAGGAACGCAAAGCACTATTTTAGAGACTGAGACACTAAACAATTAATTCCATTTCAAAAGGTAGAACATGAAGCAAGATATCACCAGTGGAGGCTGCAAATTTATGCAGCTCAGGAAGATCAGTGTTCTATTCAAAGGCTATGAAATGTATAAAGAAAGATATACACCTACTAAACTAAGAAATTTGGCTATACTCTGGGAGAATCTGTTACTTTATATAAAGGACTAAATCCATTCAAAACATCTAATCATTCATGGGCACCCAGCCAGCCTTTCCTCTGAATTTGCACTAATTTTTAGTAAAGTACTTTGAGAAGCATTTAATCCTATCTTTTCAAAAGGTGTTACCTCCTCAAAGAGAAGAGAGGTGAAATCTCTAGCTGACTGAAATTTGCGTCATTTCATTGCAATCCGTGGGGCTATGCTGAGCTATAGCATCTGAAAAACTGGAATAAATTATTCTCCTTAGACCATTAGCCGGCTTTGCTTAAATAAATTCAATATACATATTAAAAACAAGCGAACAAAAACCCCAACCACAACAAATCAGCTGTCAGCACCCTGATACTGCAACTGACATCAGTGATTTATTTTGTTCACTAAGATCAATTACTGTCCCTGATGTATAGGCATCCAAGGACAGAGACCATCATTTTTGCATAGTGGAAAGCCATTCGCTGCAACAAAGTCCCAGTCCGCTCTCACTGTACTAATATTCTTTGCAGGTCTGAATACATAAAGAAAAAGAAAAGAAAAGGGGGGGGAAAAAAAAGTGTCCAGAAAGGACAGGGAAAGAAAGCTGTTCTGTTTTCTAGGTTACAAGTCTGGGTAACAGGGGCCTCAAAAGACCAACAGGCAGGATATGCTGTAAAAAAATCATTTTGCAGTCATTTCTTTAGCTCTCAGGTTAATTAAACAGCATAGTAGTGGCTCATTTGGTTGTTTGGTTTTATGTTAGGAGTTTTTTGTGGGTTTTTTTGGGTTTGTTTTTTTTCTTTCTAGGGGACACAATAAATCCTCTGACATTTGAAGTCGAGCTTGCTGCTCTGAGAGAAGCAATCATTCCAACATGGGCTATAATCTTTTTCTTCATTTAAACTGGATAACCTAGGCTAAACACGCCAGACCAATCTCTTCCTGGCCCTCAAATGCATGAATTTTTAAGTTCAGCAAGACAGCTCGAAAAGCATTGTCAGTATCCATCTGGCTACCTGATGTGCTCTGAAGAGCAGCCCTAAATCTGCCTAATGAAAGGGAAAAATCTTTGCCTTAGGAACATTAGGATGAAAGGCTGCTGGTTCTGAAGGTGTTAACGTGCTATTCACACCTTTCTTTGCTCGTCTAACATTAAACAGTTAATAATGGTTCAAGGTTTACGTGATGGGACATAGGTCTGCTTTTACCATAGCAACCACATTATAGAAATCCTTTCTGATATTATTAAGCATAGATGAAAAGCAAGCAAAACAGGAAGACTAAAATACCTGGAATTCAAAAGTGATTTTTTTCCTCCAGTTTGGAAAAGCTCCCTTTCCTTTCATTTGCATCCAGTAAAGTCCTTCAGAGAGAATAGTGCTTAAAAAGTCACTGCATGGTACCAGGAGCTTTTCTTGTTAAAAGTAAAATAACATATTCACATTTACGAGGAAACCTTTTTAGGCTGCTTTGTAAGTAGAAGAGTCTTTCGTAAGGCACAAAATGCCTGAAAGTCATTTTAAGGCCCAATTAAACACTTCAGGTTTCCTAAAAGTGTTTTCATGTACCTGTGTCTCAGGTGCGAACAGTTTATTAGTTACTGGATTTTTGGCTCAAGATTCATGTTTAATAAGGTGGCTCCCATTTTTGAAACAATCAGGGAAATGCAGGTAAGGGAGAGTGTGATGAGTCCTGTCTCACTGGGACAGTCAACATTTGCCCTTGGCACGTGAACACACAAACCAGTAATCCTCCTGTTAACCTAGCTTGTAAGCAGCCCCAGAAATAAGCATTTCCTTCTGTTCTGTTCTATGCTGAGACTCCATTTATGACAATCTCTGACCTAACAATATTCATGGGAAAAACATTTTGGGCTAAATGAAGTCAGTTCATGCAGCCCTTATGCCTTAAGTTTAGGCGGTAAAACTGCAAGGCTGACATACCCCCTTATGATTCTGTAGTCTGATTTATGCAAGCCATAAAATTCCATCAAGTGGTTCTACTTAAAAGCTTATAACTTTTATTTAATTACATATATTCTAGAAATCTTTTCATGTAACGACATCAAGACATACTGATCACATCATAGAACTGAACAAATTCTTCCAGTAGTTAATTAACCTTTCTGCAAAATGAAAACCCTTTGTAGTTTGAATTTGATTTATTTTATCTTTTAGGTGGTAAATATCCATACAACTCCCTATGTTAGATAAAAATAATCCTCTACTGCCATTTGCATGTCACTCTCTAATCTTATCTTAACCTCCTTAATGCTACAAAAGGTAGTAAAGCCAAGGCCTCACTTCTGTTTAAGATTCCACTGCGTATAGATATCTTATATCTGATTTGTTATTCCCCAGCTAATCACCCAGCTAGCTGCCTGCTATGATTCACTTTTTTAAAGTGATTCTTATCAAAAGTGTGCTTGATTTATCTTAATTTTTTTTTAAAAAATAATTTATTTAATTGAGAAAGCTAGATCTAGCCATTGTTTATAAGATTCCTATTTTTCGCTCAAACACATGCCAACAGTTCAAGGTATACAAGGTAAAATGCAACTTTTTTACCATTGTTTTTCTGGAAGAAAATTCTAACGACAGCAGTACCACAGAGCCCTTTCTAAACTACTGGGATATGCTAAGATTTTAAACGTAATTTTTTCAATTCTTCCCTACCCAAAAGAAAACAGACTGGTGAGAGAGTAATACAGATCGTTAGCAGAACTCTTCACCAAATACAGTCTGTTCTTAGCTCTTGATGAATTGCAAAACTTGTCAGTCATTAGCATAAACTAAGCCCAGGAGCTTATGGGCCAGCAGATGAGAATATCAATCAACTTGGAAATAAATATATAAGTGTCCCTGTAAAGCTAAGAAATACCTGCCAAAAGACCTTTGTCTTGCTTAACTGTGCAATTGCAGCTTGATAGACGCAAAGCTTAAAGCAGGAGACCTGCTCGTGGTAAAATCAGATAAGGAAAACCTAGGCAATAGGATTTGTTGTTACTAAAGGAAGCTTAGTATATCTACACCACCACTTAAAAACTGGAGGGAGCAATGATGTTCCCTAAAATCTTAAGCTGTAGTTACTTAAATGGCTTAAGCTCTGCCACTGAGGTGGAAAAAGATGAGGCTGTGGTTCCTGTCCCTGCCCAGCCGTGCAGCCAACCCCATCATGGGGCTAATGCAGCTGAAAACATACTCTGGTGAAACCATTTTACTGTGGGATCTGAGCGCTGACTTGGCTTCTCCCTCTGCTGCTGCAGAGTTCCAGGGTGTTGGCACAAGGGTTACCACAGCAGCATGAGGAGGCTATAAAGTCATAATCCTGTTGTGAAAAGAGGAAAGAGGGCATTGGAGTCTTACACAGGTAAACCAAGAGAAACTGTCTGTCATACCAGGAACACAAGGAAGGAGGAACACTTCTTGTAAGGAAGAGGTGTCTTGCATGGACCTGTAAATTCCCTCCATTCATACCGATTGTTTACATGGAATTAAAAACGAATATGTGAGGGCAAGTTAAACTAAGGTTCAGGGAGCAAGAAAATGCTGTCCTAACCAGTAGACCAAGAGGTACAGAGAAAGCAAGCAAATTAGCTTATAAAGCTAATGCTATTTTCCTTGCTCTGAGTCAAGTCCTTGCTGCATGTCAGATGAGTGACTTTCTGTGATGTATACAAGGCCTTTTCCAATTTCAGAAAGATTAAGTAGGAAGCTGCATTTTTGTACAGAGTAGAGGGAAGGTGTATTTTGAAAGATACTGAATATATATGAGGAACTGCTGCGGAAACCCCTGACAAATTGACTGGAGACTCTTTCACCACTTAACTTTCTGTGGCCATCACCCTAAATAGATGCATTGTTTATTTCTGAATCAATTGCATTTCAGCTCCATTTCATTCTAATCAAATAGTCAATAACCCCTGGATAGTATTTAGCATTTGACAGCTGGGAAACCACTAGCTCTCGATTTTTTTCTTCTTAATTGCTGTTGGGAAACTTGTGTGTTTGGATTTCCTTAGTACAGCTTTCTAGATTTTTTTTCTTCTAAAACAGCATACGATTGCCACATCAATTGCAGCAGAGAGGGCTCATACAATGTTTCCATTTTTTAATCTTCTCAGAATTTTGAAAATTGCAAAATCTGCTAGTCTGACATCCTTTAATGTTTATTATAACAAGAACAGATCAGGACGAAGTATCTAGGTCTTGCAAGTTGCCTTCCATGATGACAGCCAGCAGATTAAGAAGAGTGGCTATAAATTTGGGTGCTGCTGCTAGGCACGCGCCTTGACAAAACACAAAGATGAAACTAGTGTTGCTGAAGGATTGATCCAGTAGAACACACAGTCTCTGGGAAAAGCCAAAAATATTGGCCTCCAAATTTCAGCTCTTACAATCCACTTTTGATTTTAGTTCATGGAGAAGTCCTTCTTAAAGAATTAGGGATAACTCCTTGTCCTGGTTCCAGCCAGGATAAGATTAATGTTTGCAGCAGTTAGGAAAGAGGCATGGCTAGGAGCAGAGGTTATTCTATATCACCCCACAACATTGCCAGGGAAGAGGGGAGTCTCTTCCAGTCAGGGAGAGCGTGGCAGCAATTTGTGTATTGTGGTTCCCATGTGCTGAGCTTTTCTTCATGTGTGAACTGTTTGCCTTCCTTTGTACACCCTTTCCTTAATATTGTCTCTGTACTGTTTGTTTCTTATTTCATTGCTGTTTCCAGTAAATTGTTCTCATCTCAGCCTGTAATCTTTACCTTTTGTGCCTCCCATTCTCCTCTCTAGCCTGCTGCAGGGGGAGGCAGGGAGGGTTTTGGTGGGAACAGTAAATTGGGGAGCATCATTCCTAAGCCATGACACTTCTATTACCTTTGCCCACATCAGCAGTGCTTACTCAAGCGAGTGACCACAATAATGCCTGAGAGCCGGCTCCTCTTATGCTGCCCCAGCAGCAGAGAAGTCTTAGAGAGCTGGAATCACAGAACAGACAGAAGCTGCACTCATGCAGGGAAATCTCTGCAGAGCATAACAGCAGATGCCCTGCTTTGGAGGGAAAGGGTAAGGCAAAAATGCCAGACAGCTGCCTACACCTCAGATTTGTAAAGCCAATGGCTATGCATCCACATAACTGAACAACATTTTCAATACAAGAAAAATGTCCTGATCTGCATTAGAGGACCGGGCTGGTTGTCTCAGCGCAACTAATTGGATTTCAACAGTTATACCTCACTGGCAGAGGGAGAGGAGAATAAGCCCCACAGGACTGTTGTTTTCCATGCAAAAGTTGAATCACATTCAGTCACCTACCCACTGGAGTAGGGCTGGAACTGGGGACCAAAGGAAAGTTGGAGCAATAAAGAGATCAGTGCTAAGAATAAGTTTCTGTTGTGGACCAGAGGTGAGGGTCTTAGGCTGAGCCAGAAGTTAGTGTTAGACCTGAGCAGAAGACAGAACCTAAGAGAGCCAAAACAGCCCCATGGGGATGGGCAGCTGTGCACCTCATCTGCCCGAGGTCTGCTCTCTCCACTCCAGGCAACCACCTCTTTCCCTCTTACAACCAAGCCTCAGACAGCTGCTTTCATCTCACTTCAGCATAATGTTAGTCATATGTGGTGCACAGCCTCTGAGAGGTGCCAGTCTTTCTCCTCAGACCACACAAGAAGGCTAAATGCCCAAATTGTGTTGACATGAGGGAGAGGAGACTTGAAAGTGCTGAAAACCTCAGAGCAGAAATTAGATCAAGACCTGGGCTTTCACCATCATTTGAGAAACAGCAAGGTTTTCTTTTGCCTAGTTAGAGCCTGGAATTCTGAACAGATGAAGAACTCTCACAGATCCTAGTCCGGCAGGGCAAACATTCAGATTCACAGCGTTAAATGTACCCAGACCCAGAATTTGGGCTGTTTGCCTGCAGGGTCAGCACCATTACTTGAGGACAAGGGCATCAGCTGTCACTTAACAGCCAAGGCTGAGCACAGTTTCACACATTAACAGAGGTTCAGCATCTGCGCTCTGCACCCTGCCCCAAAGTACAACACTTAGACTTGGAATTTAAAATCAATAGAGTCCAGCTGTCAAATTAATATCTTGCCTCAGCTTGTGTTGGGACATAAAACTCTCTAATTTTCTGTGACTGTTCACTTGATAACTTTCAAAAGGCTCTTCTAAAAAAATAATACCAAAGACATCTGACCAGAGCGTGCCTGAAAAAGAGCTATACTGGAAGAGATCACCCAGAAAAAAATAAGACCAAGGGACCAAGGGGTCTGCAAACAGCCATGGGCTCACCTCCCTGCCCTCTACACCATAGCTATTCCCACAGGATGTCATTTCCCACACCTTGGCCTTCCCCACCAGCTTTGGTTTTCCTGTGGTGGAGTGGGTGACCCTTGCTGGATGCCAGGTACCCCCCAAAGCTGCTCCGTCATTCTTCTCCTCAGCTGAACAGGAGAGAGACTATAGTATAAAAGGCTTGTGGGTCGAGATAAGCACAGGGAAATATCAATTACTGTCATGGGCAAAACCTGCTTGACTTGAGGAAATTAGTTTAATTTATGACCAATCAAATCAGAGTAGGATAACAAGAAATAAAAACTAAATCTTAAGAAGTCTTTCACCCGCCTCTCTCTTCTTCCCAGGCTGAACTGTACTCACAATTTTCTCCACCTCCTCCCCCTCTATGGCCCAGGGGGACAGGGAATGTGTGCCTTCTTCACTGCCTTGGTTTCTGCAGAGCTGTTTCTCTCACATATTCTCACTCCTCTCTCCAGCTGCAGTTGAACAGTATTTAAGAAGATTTTTTCCCTCTTTTTAAGTACATTATCCCAAAGGCACTACCACCATCATTGGAGGGCTCATCCTTGGCGAGCAGTGGGTCTATCTTGGAGCCAGCTGGCATTGGCTCTGTTGGACATGGGGGAAGCTTCTAGCAGCATCTCGCAGAAGTTGCTCCTGTACCCCCCTGGCTACCCAAACGTTGCCAGTACTTCCCCTCAGCAGCCAGGCAAAACGGGCTGGGGTGTACAGATTCCCTGTGCCACACAAGAGTTGCATACCAGCCATTTAAGGTATCGCAATCATTTCTTGCTGAGCAGGGTGTGAGAGCCCTTTTCCCCATATCCATTTGGCATCCCAGCCTCAGACCCATGGGAAGAAGAGCACTCCGGCTATCTCCTTGTACCTTCCTTAATGTGCTGCTGGGCCTGCAGCAAAGTGATCGTGATGACATGCCCCTTTTGCAGTGCTGCAAACATCAGCTGATAAAGTCTCTCAACTTCCTTCTGATCAGAAAATGTCTGTCTTCATGCAAGATAGCCAGTGAAACTTGGCTTCTGATGGTGCAAGAAGAATGCCTGGGAAAAAGAACCAACAGAAAGACCGAGACATTTTGCTGTTCTAACCCTTTCCCGGTGGTACCAGTCACTTACTCACGTGCTGAAAGATTGATTTTTATTTCAGGAATTTGCCTGTTCAAGCACTTTTTTATTTTCCTTTTTTTTATTTTTCTCTGTGTACTGTATAACCGCAATGTGGACATTGATGGAGATATTTGCATGCTCTTTTATTCAGTCAGCCTAAACAGCATGAAATAATCTATATTAGAAAAGTAGATGCACACTGGTACCTATTTCCCAGATGCACTTATCTTCATTCATTTAAATTTTAAATTAAGCTATATTTTCTTTAAAAGTAAAAGTCTGGAGTCGGTTCAAAAAATTACTTTGGATATAATAAAAATGCACCATCGCATTAGGTGTTGGTTTAATCTTCATGCTGTCTAAAGCCCACCTGTCCACAGCAGCTATATAGGAGTCTCCAAGTTGCTGGTTTACTTTCTGGCAGATTTCACTAAATGGAGAACCTCCTCCAGGGCACACATTTAGAAATCGACTAAACACTTCCAATTTGAATTCTCATTTTTCAGCTGGGTGAATAATAGTCTAAGTACGAACTTGCAGCTTGCAAAGAAGAATGCAGCTGTCTGCAAAATGTCACAGGGAAAGAAAAATATTTTCTCCTTTCTGGACAGGAGACAATGGGGTCTAGAGTCAGCTGTGGTGCATCAGTTGATCAATGGAGTGAGGGAGAGAGACAGAATTTTTTAATAGTCCAGATGAACTGAAAGGATGTTGAAGGCTCTTGATATCTGAAATCCATTCACACAAAGCAGCCAGGTGGTTTGTTCAGTCTTTCCTAGGAGAAAAGCTGTTTATTCCACTACAAAGAGTCTCGGAGTAGGGCCAGGATTTGTCTGAGGCATGGAAACAGATGGGCAGAAGCTGCTCATTCCATTATCCCTTGAGCCGTGCTTGTTCTGTCAGCATCCCTGGCATCTTATCTTCAGGGCTGTGGGCCCCAGGAATCACATGTTCCCATCCACTACCAGTCTTTCTCTATAAAGAACAAAATGGAAGTGACAACTTCTGTTATGCTCGTGGCTGAAGTCTACCCAGCAGTGCGTTACACAGTGGTTTTAAATAGCAAAACAGAATCATCTATACCTATTATACCCAGGTTTAAACCAGAGATAGATGAGCATCTCAGTGGTATAATTAGACCCTAATAAAAGTCAAAGTGGTGGTGCTGATTCATTCCTTTTGAGATGGGAAACTGGTTAAGTATGTTAACTTGTTCTTTCCATGAATTCTGGGTACTTTTTGATCTTCCATGTCTCAAAAATACCTAAGCTTGCATTTTCTTCTTCACATTTCCAACTGAATGAAGTAAGGAAGAAATTTGCTTCAAAATCGAGGAAATTTCCACCGAGTTTTAAGACTTTAGAAGCATTTCAGATTTGTCTAGAGAGAGGGCCAAATTCCTGTTTATTGTTTCTCAAGCTGTCTACATCTTCCTGTGGCAATTTATCTTAAAAGACATTAATATTTCAAGTTAGCAGGAGGCTTTGATGAATATGCAAAAAGGCCAGACTGGCCTTGTCATTTGTCTGGCTACGAACAGAGCTGCAGACATGGGGAACTTTCAGTACCATTCCTCCCTGCAGGGCACAGGTGCATCTTTCTGTGGTCTCATCCAGCACCAGAGCTCTGCCCTTCTTACTGAGCAACAGAGATGAATGCTCAGGAGATGGTAAGTTTTCTTCAAACTGAAAGAGAGAATGTTTAGATTTGATATCAGGGAGAAATTCTTTACTATGAGGGTAGAGAGGCACTGGAACAGGTTGCCCAGAGAAGTTGTGGATGCCTAATCCCTGAAGTGTTCAAGGCCAGGCTGAATGGAGCTCTGAGCACCCTGGTGTAGTTGGAGGCATCCCTGCCCAAGGCAAGGAAGTGGAACAAGATGATCTTTAAGGTCCTTTCCAATCCAAACCATCCTAAAGTCTGTGATTCTAAAAAGGCCACGAGGAGACAAGACAATTGGAAATCCTTCCACATCTCTCCATGTTTGCCCCCCACTCTGCCAGATCACTTTCTCTCGTGAAGGGTAGACCTAAGACACTGCCAATCAGCTTTGCTACGTGCCCTGTACAATTAGTGGCTTCCACCTCCAACAGGCTGATGTGACCATGGCTTCAGTGCAATCCCCGGGTACTGCACTGTGCAAATCAGACTGCCACGACTTTCACATGGACTGAGTCCAGCATTCAGCCCAAGCCCTAGATCTGCTGCACATGAACATCTCTCCCTGCGCCACCTGCCTGTTCCCCCTCAGGAATGAGAGAGGGCTTACGTGACAAGTTAAGTTTCCAGCAAACTGTGCTGTTCCAGCCCAAGCGAGTCTGACTGCTTTGCGGTGCACGGGATGCACAATACCTGCAAGAGGCTTGTTTTGGGATACATGGCAACTGAGAAAGGGAATATGACACTATTTCATATGCACCATCTCTTTCTGACTCAAGTCACCCCCCAAAGTTTCTCTTTCTAACCTCACGGTTATGAAAAAACCGTTTGATTCCCATGGTTTCCACCTCGTAACACAAGTCAAGCAACAGCCATGGGCTGTAAGTTTCATCATCCTGCAAGATGGTAAAAATAACTGAGAAGTTGTTACAGCGTGAGTTGATCTGGCATACTACATTACAGACAGCAGGTGTCTGAAATACATGGCACAGTATCTAAAATGCATGATAATGTTATAAAATATAAAAGGATATTACAAAATTGTACAGTTTAGATGACAGATAAAATACATGATTTGACACGCCATATATTTTCATTTTTTCTTTCCAGGAAAATTGTAATCTGAATACATTATTTCTGAGAAGTATTTGAAGTACTCTGCTGTAGAGTCATACAGTCTAGGGAAACGAAAGGGAGGGGAAAGGACAAGAGAAAAAAAAGAAAGAAATGAAGGCAGGATTTTGAGCTCACAAGTGAGAAAGTTTCCTTGTAGCAAACTGAGTTATTTCAAGTTTTTTCCACTCTGATTAGTGAGAGATGTGTCTGACCCAGGTATCTTTCTAACTTCTTATCAGATCCTTTACACGTTCACGGTACAATATCCGAGTGCAGCTACTGAGCACACAGGTAAGTGCAGACCACTGTTCTTGCAGGCACATGAGCCACAAACTTCAGGGAAACCCAGGCTCTGGGGTTTGAAGGACAGGAAGCTGTCTGGAATGTGAAACTTAGGCTTGGAAGAGGAGTTGGCATACAGTTAAAGGATTAGAAATACAGACAGTAAGAGTCTGTCATGTATCCCTCTCCATAAACGCTTTTAGTTTCTGCCTTCACTTCCATCCCACAATGAAGCGACAAGCCTCTGAAGAGAGTGGCAGAGTCCTGTGACACATTTAAGTCACCTGAAGTCTCAGAGGGCCATTGGATATGACAGCATAGTACCTCTGGGAAGCCAGAGCCATCACTTCAAGCAGTTTTATGTTCTCTCAAAGTTTGATTGCAAAAATAAAATGAATGCATTTAGAGAAGTCTCTCCAAGAGAAATATGTGAAGTACGTCTGTGAACTCACGTAGGGTCATAGCAACTCCCTAAGACCCAGTTCATCTTGAAGGACAGCATAGAGTTCTCTCATCCCAGAAATAACGGCAGGATAAAAAAATGGCTCAGAGGAGCTACTCACTTTTTCTCTTTACTGGTGTTTACATTGGTACCTCCTGCTTGTGTTGGCTTAACTCTTCTGATGGGTGTCTTTAGGAGCCATGCACTCTTCATCAAACACCTACTCTGGGCAGAATACAAGGGTTTGCTTTCCCTAACACTAACCACGCCCATGGGGATGAAAAACTCCAGGTGTTATCACCTTTCTTTGTAGGCAAAAGCATGACATCATGTGGGTCCACCATCTGCACTAAAAGTGTGGGTGAAGAACACCGAGTGGAAAAAGAACCCACTCACCTGGGTCCATCCCAGTTAATGTGCAGTACCTGAGTAAGGAGGATATTCCTATGGGATCACTCCCTCTGTCTGCAGATATTGGAGAGAAAGAGAGTTTTCATGGCATGACTTATACCTTGGTTGCGTTGAATCTTCTCTGGAGATCCTTCTATTTTGCTTTGATGCTCGAGGGGGTTTAGGGCAACAAAATTCCCAAACATCATGTCTTGGGTAAGTCCTTATAGTTAGGGGAAATGCATCTTTTCTGCACTCTTCTGTTTCAGAAGGGGCATTTGTCTTTGTTAAAATGTCTTTGCCTAGTGTCTTAAATGTTACCAAGGAAATAAAGTGTTATTTATTAACACTCATTAAACACCTGCCTTCCTTTTTGCTATCATGGGTGAATGGGCAGAACAGAGTTTCTTCACACAATTTTCAAAGGCTTAGGAGCAGAGAGGATTGATTCGATTCAAAACTAAAGCTCTCTTTGGAAATCTGCAGCACAGCAAGAACCAGTGGCTGCAGGGGAACCTCAGCCCATTCATTTCCCTGGGGCAGCCAGCCCCCACCAAGGTGACCACAGTCCCACACCGCAGCTTTCACCATTTTGGCCATCAGAACTGACTCCTGGCACTGTTTTAGTTGCTGTAAGACTTCCTTTCATTCTCTCCTTTTCCTACTGCGTGCTGCAGCAGCACAGGTGTGAGTGAGTTTCCTGAGGTGCCAGCACACAGCTTTGCTTTTCTGTCATCTTATTTTCCATTTATACCGAGGAGATATTTGTATCTTAATAGTCTGGGTGCTGTGATAGAATTCAGCATTTAGAAGATGTTTTCAGCTCCTTGTGAGGGAAGTGTGTCTGCATACCAAATGAGGAATTGTTGGGAAGACTGCGAGAAAAAGTGACCTACAGAGCCTAAAAATGCAGTCAAGGCAGGTCAATAATGCAGCAGAAGTGAACCACAGCAGCCAAGGCTAGAAGCAGTAAAGACAGAGAAGGCAAAGGGTGTTTAGAAAAGGAAGAAAGAAGCTTCTAAGCACTTTCCAGTCCTGCCAGAGAAGATTAGATCCAAATGAGAGGGTGAGGAAAGACCTTTGAATGCTACTATTCAAGGAAGTTTTTCTATTTATATGTTTGATTGCCCTCATAGTTCACTCTTTATGGGTGCTTTTTTCCCAAGCATCTACGAATCACCCCTATACTCATGTTACATTAACTGAACAGTGTCAAAAGAGGTCCCAAATCCCTGGCTAGTTTCCCAGTTAAATACTATGTATGAAAATGTAGGTGCCAAATGCAGGCAGCCATACAAAAATACAAGGTTTCTCTGTGACAACGATTTTGCTTTTCCTTTCCTTAAAAATGCCCTCTTAAAATATTTTTTTTTTTTCTAGTCAATCCCCAAGTATGCAGAAGGCTGAGGGAGGTCAGAGAAAACAGCTTGTCCTGTAGTGGATGAGCAGGAGACAGAGCCTCAAACACAAACACTTTGAGCTCTCATCAGAGAGGAGCAATTTCCCTGCCTTCTCCCAGGTGAGCAACAGCACACACCCATAAAACTGCAGAACTGAAGCACAGAGCCTGCTCCAACATTCCCCTGTGCCCTCCCACTGCCAGTACAGCACTGAGCCCTGGCCAGCCCCTAGGCTGGGCTCTGTTTTGGAAGCAGGACTGGCAGAATCTGGTGGCACTGACCTCTGTTCGGGCCAGTAGCTCGCAGCTGAGCATCAGCCCTTTCAGCTTAACCTGCAGTAGGTTTCAGCATGGGCTGATCAATAAAGTTATTGAGCCCTTGTTTTCTTTCAAGCTCTGTCACACCCATGAGTATGAACTACTCCCAGAGCCAGGTGCTTTTTAAATGGTGGGGATGTTGGTGTATTATTTTTACTTCTCCAGACCTGTCTTTTCTCACAGACAGTAGAGACAATTTCTCAACACTTCAAGGCATATTCTGTTATTGCTGGTGCGACATACATAGATTGCCCTCACCCATTAATTCCCTGCTTGCCATGGCTTCTATCATCCCAGTTTCTGCCCGTTCCAGCTTCACAGGAAATTCCAACACTTGCCCTTTGTATCCAACCCCCACCTTCTACCTCCTCTCTTTCTATCACCACTCCTCCTTACATCCTACCTTGCACCCTTCTCCTTCATCAGTGGGTATCCTTCATGCACACATAACTCCCTTCCTCCCTACAGAACGCTTCACTCTCAGGTATTCCTCATACATTCTTCTTTCCTTATAAAAACCCTGTTGTAATACACCCCTACTTTCTTTGCTGATGTGCCTTTATTGTCTCATGCCTGCTGGGTTCTCCGGTGTCCCTTTTGCATTGATTCCCTTCAATCTAGATAGCTGAGCATGCTTCCCTTTTGCTTTTCCTCTTAACACAAGAGGCTGGTAGCATGAGGGACAAGAAGCTGAGATGCTGAGGAGTACAGCTGTGGGGAAAACAAGTTTTCCCAAAAGCACATGCTCTGCTGTTCCTTGCAGACATGCAGCTCTTTATTGTGAGGTGGAGATGTCCCGTGCAGCAGGATGTGTCCTGTGTTTTTCCAGCTAGTCCCCTCTGTGGGGAGATCTCCATAGGGGATAACACCTGCAGCCCTTTTCATTTTCTTCCTGCACTTTTATAGTTACTAATAATGACCTAGAAATACCAGCAATGATCGGTTAAGCCACAGGTCCCAAAGAAGAACTGAAAGCCTTTCTCTCCACGTCTTTCATTATGGGTATTCAGCACAGCAATTGTTAGTATGGGCCAGGACAAACATATTTGCTAAGAGGAGCAGGAGGAAGACATAGAAATCTCCATAAAGCGTACACAGTAGGCAGTTGGCTGGCAGGAGGGGTATGAAGGAGATGGATATTTACACACAATGCAAAAGTTATTGTGACAGCTGCAGATTGCAAATCTTCTGTGGTAAACTCAGAGCCCAGCCGAGAGCTTAGGAAAAAGAGAGGAAAGGAAAGCCATAGGGAAACTCTGCGAGGCACAAAATAGTCTACTGCTGAAAGGTGCTTCAGAGTATTTATGCTGCAGCTGTAACAGGCTCAGCAACTGAAGGACGTCATGGACATTGGCATGCAGACACTGATAATTTCAGTAATTTGCATTTTGTGTCAGTCAAAGAACAATGAAGGCAAAACAGCAACTTTTCTTTTCCCTGCCTCATCTGGCTTGCCTCATGTCAGGTCTAATCCTCAGAGCAGGGACTTCCCCATACCACCTGTAAGCAGGGAATCAAGCAACAAACAACTAATGGGGGCATCCCCGGCTGGGTCTGAGCTGGTCCCAGCAAACATAAAGGTCTATGACTTAATTGTGCAGTGTTCTTTCAGCTCAGAAAGAAACAAGTCGGTTTTTGAGCTGTAAGTTCAGGCTTCCATTTCTTTTGATGATTTACAGTACCCATGGATAGGTTAGCTTAGCTTGTCATGGTGAAAGTGGACAGTTGTTACCAACACAGAAGGTGTTGCACAACTCAGGGTATATGAGGCACAAAGACTTGGGCAGTGTTACTTTTTTCTATATTTTGTCTGTTGGTTTACAAATGGTGTAAGAGTTCTGACTGCAGACCCTTCAACAGCTTTGCCAGCAAGGATTCCCAAGGCTGTATCCATATCACAGCTCAAATGTCACAGAGGAGTCCCTTGTCTCTCCAATAACTCTGCTAGATGTGACAAATTAGCAGTTGCGATGGTTTGAGTTAATAGCAAACTCATATTTGCAGCAGATGCACTGAGTTTTAACACATCTTTGAAACCAATCCCAGAGAAGTTTTCAGTCCTTGTGAGTTCATGGCGAACTCACCAATGGCAATTTTTTTCCACCTGATGGCTTTATTTAGACACCATGACAATTGCACTGATGTCAGTATCTTCAGCTTTGAGTAGAGAACTCATGGATCACTACTAATCTTAGCGTGGAAGCGACCAGACTGCTCAGTCACACACAGCCCCCTGTGCTCTGAAAATGAAGCAGAAACCTGTTGCCCCAGATACATCTATCAGCAGCCATGCACTAAACCAGCTGCAGTTCCAAAGTGCCTACAGGAGAGCATTTAGTTATCAGCATATTCCTTACAGCAATTAATACCTCAATATCAGCTTGGCCCTGGGAAGTAACAGGCTGAGAGAACTCATCCAGATGACAAGGAGGTGGAAACACCGGGGGCAGACAATTGTCCCCGTCCATTTCTTGTTTTAATGTGTACCATCACATTGTGGTCCTCACCGCTCAAACAAGGAGCCTCTGAAGTGCTCTCAGGCTCCAAAATGAAATGCTAACAAGCCCACGGATGGGGAACAGCAGGAAGCTGGAATTCGCTGCAGACTGTCAGGCTGTCTCTAATGAGCAGGGAAGCGCATGCAGATCAGCATCTTCTCATGCTCAGTGTCCCAGGCAGCCTGTAGCTCCAGAAGGGAGGAAGAAAATACAGCAGCACCCTGGAAGCTGTTGGAGCAGCAGCAGCTGTTTGCTGGGAGCATCCTGTCTCATCATGCTCATTAAGGGGCAGGGGCAATACGGTGCAGATGGCAAATTTAAATCCACCCCCAGTGCCTAAAAATTTGATTTCAGAGACCCCTGCACTTTAGTCTTGACTCCCCATGTCCTGAGCACTGTGTTTGCATGTCTCTGAGAAGTCAGTGAGACAATAGCTTTGCTATTTCTCTTAACTTTCTTGATGCCCTCCTCTTGTTGCAAATCCCAGCTGATGACTTTCCTTTTGTTCTTTACTCTTTTTTTTCTCTCCATTCCAGTACCATTTATTCCTTTAGTTCCACCAGTGCTTGGAGGGAGGAGAATCTGGGCAGGGTAGAGGAATGTTCTATAAAGTGAAGCTGTACTAGGTTATATTGTTTTAACAAACAGTTTTCTGGTGTTATGACCCATCTGTTAGTTGGAGAAGGACAGTGAGAGAAGATCATGGAGATCATTTCTTAGGAAATCTGATTGAATAATTGCTGGTAAATAATTTGCCTGATGGTCTTCTCTCTGTGTTTTGTAGAGATAGCCACCGGCAGATTGTGATTGCTTCAGAACAGTTGGTTATGCAAAATTATTTGATGATATTTTGGCAAGGCAGTTTTTATCAGCAGCTCAGTATTCACAAGAGAGCCATGCAGTTACCCTGTGATTAGTGATATCATTTCTATTACCCCATTGCAGAAGTGTAAGCTTTAGTTATCCAGTACAAGTACTTCACTTTCCCTGGGTGCAAGAGCACAAAACCCTCAAACATGTTTTCTGTCAATGAATATACAATTAAAACTCTACCTTGTTGCTGTGAGCTGGTAATGATTCCAGAAAGGGCTGTGAGTGCAATCTGTGTGAATTCATTCAAGAAGCAAAAAAAAACCAACAGAGAATTTCTCCAGTGCCTGCTAATCCTATCCCTTCTCTGTACAGAGGCATATCATCCCTCTGTGTAGAGAGTCCCCAGTTACAATAGCAAAAAAACCATAGTGGGAAAACTATTCAAACTATCAGTGTTGTAAATTATCATCACTTTTATTAAGGAAAACCCTGCTTTGTAGGAGGACTCAGAGGGACCAAGAGGTTATGTGATCGAGAGTGCTCGAAGTCTATGACAGACCCAATAATGCAGCAGAGTTCTCTGAACGAGAAAAGAACTTGGCTCCCTGTTCTTCTCTGCTCTCCATTTTGGGAACGTTCAGCTCTGCAGAGCTTTTTCTGTCTCCTACTGTGTCTCTGCTGACATCTTTAGTAATAATGCCGTGTTCAGAAGGAATGAACATAAACTGAGAGACATTCAGTCTCTCTGATGTGATGAATGAGTCATGGTGGGGATGAGGGAAAAGGGGATCAGCTCTGTGTGCTACCTGGTTGAGCATAATCCCAGCAGGGAAATGTTGTGTTCTTCAACCTCAAAAGAGCTGTTATAGGCTGTCAGAGGTAAGAAAAAGAAATTAAAATCTATAGAAAGCACTTGACAGCAGCTCCTTTAACATCACCGTTGATGCCTTCCAACCCTGATGGAGTTCGCTAATCTTGGAGAGTTATGAACACCCAGTCTGCAATAAAAAAATGCTCTTTCTTAAACAGACTTTGGACGTATAATTTGGCTGTAACTTTCCTTTTCAAGGCAGTTCTATTTTCACATATTAAAATGACGCAGTTCTGAAGTCATTAATATTTTCATCTCTAAGAGCTCTTTCCTGTGAACACGGTAATATTACATTATTTTATCAATCACTAAGTTTTTTCATTCAGACTGTTATTTTTTTGTCTCTTTCTTCTTCTTGATTCCATTCTCAGTTCCCAACTTTTATGCCACACCATGTTCATCTGTCAGAACAAAATAAAAGGAGAGGCTGTCGGATGCAACATAGGCTACCGTTTATATGAAGATTTGCATGGTCCTCCAGGTGATTTTCCCTTGAGCTTTTAGTATTTTTATTGCCAGCCTGAAGGGTAAAAAATGTGTGTACCGTGAGTACATGTGTAAGAAAGGAAAGTGGGGATGAAGGGTAGAAGGGTGAAGGGTTACTGAAGACAGAATGCAGAGAGGTATGCATACGACTGTATATTTAATTCTTCTGTTTACACGGGACAATTATCCAGTCTGACAGAGTTAACATTGAACTGAAGTAGCTGCAGCAGCAGTGTGCAGCACTTTTCACCTTTCTCTTTCCCCCTCATCTACACGGTTAATGACATTTAGCCATCCAATAAAAAGTGGTTTGGGACCTATACCATGCTTATGTGTAATACAAAGTTTCAGCTTCCAGTAAATCTGATTCAGTCCTCCCATCTGAGTAAAGTCTAGATATTATACAAGTATAGGTAGAACGTGATGAAACTGTGAGATGAAGCAAGTCCTAGTCCTTTAAATGAAAAAAGTATCCCTGAAGTAGGCTCCAACGCACCCTTAGGAGAGATTTCTCTCTCCAAATTTGAGCTATCCAAATGTTATACATCTCGTCCAATCTCAAAGTTTTCCCTATAGTCAAAAGATAAAGAAAGGTACCTCTAAATGGATGTCCATCTTCGTAAAATATCTAACAGAGAGAGAGGATGACTTGTGGCTGGTTAACTTCTCCCTCTGTGGGAGCCTAAAGATTACCTTAATCAAGTTACCCCATATTCAGAGGGGAAAAGACAAGCAAGATGAAGCTCACCCGAACTAGGAAATTGCTCCCAGCACTGGTTGTCCTGAAATACTCTATTCCCCTCGCCTGCTCAGAGTCCCACTCACCAAGTAATGATGTTCAGGAACTTTTGGTCTTTCGGTCTTGCCAAGCCCAGACAGCCTAAGAGGGGAAACCAAGTTTCAGTGGGCTAAATAAATTGTCACGAGAAGCTTAATGAAACTCCACTCTCAGAACCTATTAGTGACAGTAATGTTGGAGCCAGAGAGAACCCAGCTTGCTCATCTGAATGAGATTTTAGTGTATTTATTGCATACTTCGGTGTTACTCATAAACAGAGAGCATTTGATGGAGAAATCATCAAAGGACAACAAACACAGACTGCAATACACACAGACTCCAGCAACATTATGTTTATGGAACAATTTTTATAATAATTCTGGGTTATTTCAGTTTCCTTAACTGAAATTATCCCTCTAATGCATTTATGCAATTAGGCTAGAGAATTTTTGGTTCTGCTGTTATCTCTCTCCACTGTCTCACTCCTAAATATTGTAGGAATCTGGAGGTGCTGCTGCTACACAAGTTGTATTTTATAATCTTTCTCAGAACCAAAAGGGTTAAACACAGTGCTTCACAACTGAGGCCTGGCCACTGACTGTTAGTGCTAAATTTTGTCACTGCACACAAATTTAGTGCCTCACTTTACCAGGGCAAACACTAACCGTTTTTGAAACACTGAAATATGAGAGTGGTGAGAACCCTGGAAGAGAGAGAAATGTTCCAATTTGAGCTAGGTTTGGCCAGCATATGGTGACTGGAAGGCTAATCTTACCCATTGAGCCACAAGGGGAAAGGAGGGGATTGATGAGTAACCCAGCAAGGAAACACTGACTGCCCTGCAGGGGCTTGGAAACAAAAGAAGATGTGGCTGAATAACTAAAGACTTTATAATGTGTGTTCACTAGCAAGGCAAACTAAGATTGCATAAACATTTCTGATGCTGGCATTTTCTGATTTCTCAGTGCTCGACTTTGCAACTTTCTTGTTGTTCCTTAGTTGCAGATCTCTGCTTCTATCTATCCACACACGAGAATGTTTCATGATCATAAAACTCTCCTTCTCTCCTTTCCCTGATAAAGAGTACAGGGAGAGAGAAGGAGAGAAGGTGCAAATTTTGTTCTGCAGATGGATGGTGGTACATGCAGGCTGGGTGTCCAGTTCATACCTGTGAAGACGAGTGGGACAGAACTGAATTGCTGCACCACTAATATCCGGCCAGAACTGCTGCACCACAGATATCAGGGCAGTGCACTAAGTGGCATGGGCATTAAAGGGTAAAATAACAATACTGAAAATGTAAGGAGTGCAATGAAATACTGCAAAGTCCAAACAGGTTGTCTGCTGTCAAGTCCCTTTAATCTCACTCCAGTGACAGTTACTTCCAGCATGGATTGCAGAGACTGTCAAGGAAAACACCGGGTGGATGTGCTTCTTCATTCCTTTTTCCCTTCATCGCTG
This sequence comes from Mohoua ochrocephala, assembly GCA_013398855.1. Lineage (NCBI taxonomy): Eukaryota > Metazoa > Chordata > Aves > Passeriformes > Acanthizidae > Mohoua > Mohoua ochrocephala. The sequence goes on from VZTA01017088.1 coordinate 500,030, forward strand.
ATACTCCTCGCAGAGGAGTTCTGCATGACATGTTCCTAGCAGAGACCAGTGACTGGTTTTACTGAGAAAAGCCTGGTCTGGACCAGAAAACAGACACAGTTTCCTCAAGGAACCTACTCCTGTCAGGGCAAAGGACGCACTCCAAATACTCTTGACAGAGATGCAGGCAGCTGTCTCAGACCACGGACCCTACTTCTGTCTCTGCATTGAATGGAAAGGACTTTTCCTCCGTGGATACATAGGGACTTTCCTGGTATTCACAGGGCTGCATGGAGCTTTCATCATCGGAAGTGTAGTGCTCACCCCAACTCTTTCATTGAAAGGGCATGCCTCTGAAGGTAGGCACAGAATGGAGGAGGGAAATAGCCTGGCACAAACTGACAGCATGGCTGTGGGACTACAGAAGTCAGCCCTTCACTGTGCTCCCTGGGTTGAATGCCAGTTTGCCCAGGCATAAACTGTCCTTCAGCCACACTTGCCTTCTTTCCCTGAGCTGCTCTGAGCTCAATGGATTGCACCATAGATCCAGATAGACAAGCACATTGTGAAATATAAACTGTTGACTACTGTTGATTATAGAAAATTCTGGGTCATATCTTCAAGCCTAGGCACATTAAAATGAGCATGATACAGTGACAGAAACATTTATAGCCTTGTTTCTCAGATATCTGGTCTTTTGGGGAGTTATGCTCTGCTTCCTGTATTCCCTCTAATATAGAAATATAAAACTCCGTGAGGATCTCTGGTGGGCACAAGGGATGTCTTCCTATCTTTGCACTTCACTAAGCATGAGCAATGCAGGCAGCATTGCAGCTCTTAGCACTATGCTGTATGATTGTTTTATTAAAATCATAGGACTGTGTAAAAATCCAGCCTTTTGTTGAGCTTGAAATTATTTCAAAGCCAGCTACTGCTTAACTGCTAATCTAGTAATCCACTCATCTGCAGGCAGAACTCTGTGCCCGCTAGACTTTTAAGTTCCTCTGATCCATATAAAAACACACCAAGCCAGTAAATGAGAAAAGAAAATGCCTCTAAAGAGCGGTTGCCTTTTGAATTTGGACCATTTGCTTGTGTGGCATCAAGTTCGATCTTGGCTCCTCACGGCAGGATTGTGCCACAGAACAAGACATTTCTATGGGTCAGTTTTAAAATTATCAGGCCTCCAGGCTGTGTGACACAGCAGGCATCATACCACTATCACTCCTCTCTTCCTCACCTGCAGAGATGTGTTATGATGCAACGTTGTTGACCCACACGTGAGGCTTGAAGCCCTTAGCATTAGTGCAGGTTTGTAATCCAGTTGTTCTAACCCTAAAAAGGATCGTTCTTTCACCTCAAAAAATTACATTTAAATTACATTCAAATTGCATTTAAACTGAATCTGGCCCTGAGTTTTTATTCCTTCTTCAGTTTTGTACCAAAATATCAACGATTGGAGTAGCAGGAGAGTAGCTGTATGAATAAGAAATTGATAGCAACATAGAAAATTGAGGTCAAAGAGGCTATGATTTGTCAGGATGGAAGTAAAGGCTTAGTTATTCCCAGCAAACGCAGGAAGTAAAGTGCCACTAATATATACCTGGCCAGAATATGGAGACAGACTGATACTACAGGGAAAAAAAAAAAAAAGGAAAAAGAAATGAGAGAAAGCAAACAGAATTAGAAAGAAATACTAGTCAACACAAATACCCTTATGCTCTTCCCAGAGTAAAAATGCTCATCAGAGAACACTTCCAAAAGCTTCTAAACCACTGTAAATCCATATTTCATAAGAGAACTAGCTCTGAGAAGCCTATGTTTTGTTGGATTTCTACAGTAAGTATTTTTCTGATTTAGACATCACTTATGGTGAATACAGTCACTCTGATAGTTACAAATCCCATAGACTGACCAAATCTAGACAGGCTGAGGAATCATCTCAGCATCACTGAAGCAGCCCTTAGTTTATGATGAGCTGCAATGTTCAGAGTGAATAAAGACCTAGCAATCAGCTAAGGCAAAGCTCTGTGTTTCTTTGCTTGTGCTGGGGAAAATGACCAACTGCTACCTTAGGTGTGGGTTTCCAACATAATTTTTGGGCAGGATTCCAAGTCAAAAACTTCTTAGATTAGGGAGGGAGAGATTCCTGAAATACAGCCCTCAGAGTAGCTGTCTGCACAATACAGCACATGATAGGTCAGGTCCTGAAAGCAGCCTGGTCACCCTGGGGAACTCCTGCCAATTGGCTCAAAAACCTGGCTTCCCATCCCCTCTAGGAATTCAATGGAGTTACATGCCATCAAATCAGGAATCCCTATGCCCTTCTGTAGCAGAGATGTGATCTTCTGCCTCTTTAGGAGACTGTCCGTTTGCAGTACGCCACCACTCTGGTCACTGAATGGTCACTGCGGTTACTGAAACTTCTTGGCACGGGGACAGGAGTGTTTTATTCCCATAAAAGGTTGTATCTCCAGTGACTTCAGCCGTGACTTTTCAGTAGGTTTCAAAGCAGGAAGCCTTCCTGTGCCACTGCACACTCTGGGGTGAAGCAGACCTGCAACATTGTCCCACAGGGACACGGTTTCTTTTGCATTTGCTGGGCTTTTAAATAATGCATGTGTATGCCCTGGCAGCCCGTTTAGGGAAAAGCTGCTGCGTCCAAAAGATTCCTTATTGCCTTTGTTTGCTTATGTAGGTAAAGGTTTTCCAGCTTTAGTCCTACTGTACGGTCTCCAGTTTCTAAGGAGATAACCATCTTTCCAATCCATTAGGTGATTGTATTGACAGATTTCATATTGCTGGTGTCTTAGCACATTCAGGAAATTCCTTTCCTGTTTTAAAATCAATGTTTTTATTACTTTACCTTGATAAAGTGCTTCACTAAATAAATTCACTGCTCTCCCTTACATCTGCAGCCATTTAATAGCTGTGGAATGTGGCCACATTCCATCCTTTACTCCAGATTTGCTGATGATGAGTGGAGAGATCCACATTTACCTGTCTTTTAGCTCATTTCAGAAAATACTGAGACTAACGTATATCAGCTTAAGGATCAGGCCATGATCTTCTCTCAGCAACCAAACCCTCTAAAGTTCACCTTTCAACTTCCCACTTTCCCTCTCTTCTTTCTTCCAGACCTCAGTTTTGCCTTCTGAAGAGCCATGTCTGCCTCTCAAGCTAAGTTTTCTATAACCTTTTGAGTTCAACTGGTTCGGTTCCCACTAGGCAAAGAAGGAAAAGGAGGAAGGTGTCTCAACACAAAACTCCACATACACGAGTTACGCAGATTAGGAAAAAACTGATGTTTCACATTCAACATCTGCAAAGGGTGAAATGAGGTGAAAATAAGATATGTAATCCTTGTAATTCCTTTTGAAGGTCTTAGTGTGTGGATCTGCTGTTCAATTACCTATGGGCCAGCAAGAAGATTATAAAGGGAAATAAATGTCTGTGATATACAAAGGGACTTAAACCTGAAGTGCTACTGAGAAGATTTTGCAGGCTGAGAACTGTGTCTTTTCTTAAAAGAGGAAAAATGGACTTTTCCCCTGTAAATCCACAGGTATTATTTTAATTCAGTCTCCTGTGTTTTCAAAGTCTTATATTGAGTGGGAAGTGACCATCTCACTCCTATCCTCTTTCCTCTTTCATGTGAAGAATCATGCAGCATAAACTTTTTGTACATCCACTGCGAAGGCAGGTGTGTTATTAGCATTTGGTCAGGGCTCAATCTCAGAAGCTGGGCTGCGATAGGAGAGCAAATTCTTTTTCATGCTGCTAAGGAATGCCACCACCTCAAAAGAATTTTGTGATCTCCCATCAGAGCAGGAGAAGCTTCAGATTTTGCTAGATCAAATCAAAACCTCAGTCTCTTTATGGCACATAAACATGGAGCTTTGATGCTTTGTGTAGGAAGCACATTATTTGTGACGCTCACAAATGGATAGCCAGGATCATCAATCTGGCCCTCCCACAAACAAGTTACTCTGGTGCTGCAAGACCTCACTGAATCTGTGAATGTCCTCACTTGTCTCTCTGTAGCCACAGGGGTAGCAAGGAGCATGGGAGCACTACAGTGGACTACAACACTTGTTTGCTGGCTTGCCAGAATTTAGGGCTTCCAGAGTAAAACTCATCCTTGTGGAGTAAACCAGAGGAGAACCTCAACTTATCCATAGTAATAACTTGCCTGTAAGAAAGTTTTCATTCAGAGCAGCAATAGGTAATCTTGCCTCTGTGTTACAGGTCCTGGTAGGGCCATCCTTCTCACTTTCTGCAATAAGGATGACATGTTGGCCTGGTCTTCAAAGAGGTCTTTGCCCTTTCAGGGTCTCCAGGCATTAGCCTGTTCTCCCACAGCTGCATCCATGGCCACGCTGCACACTGGCACAGGGAGGACAAGGGCAAGGCTCCAGCCCTGTCAGCTGACTCCAGCTCCTTTACATTCGGCTGCCTCTGGGTTTGTTTTAATATCTCAACTGTTTGAGCATCATTAAAATGGTTCTGACTGGAGCCTGAGATAAGATAGCAATCAGTATACGAACCAAAATGACTCCACAAATAATGTTTGCCTGTATTGTTATGAGAATAATGAAGCTGCTACTCAGGAGCCAGGTGACCAGGAGAGGGTAGAGGGAGCAGAAGTTGTTATCAGTCTTCCTGGAAAGGTAGATGGGAAGGGCCTTTGCATGACTCACAGTCTAACATGCTTTCCTCTCATTCCGTTTTGGATACCAACACGCATTGCATGCTTCAAGCAAATGTTGCATGGGTTACAGTTCCCATGAAGGGAAGTCAAAGGCAGTGTATGTTGGCAGGCATATGTCTAAGCTTTGTTGAAGCTTCTGATCCATATGCCTGTGCATGGTGAACATTTCCTACTATGCACTCAAAAGGCTCTGGGTCTTGGTCTAGCAGAGGGTGTAGGTTTCGGAAGACAAGATGCAGACAGCACAGGGCCCCAGTTTCAGATGTTTCTTTAACAAGCCAAAAAAACCTTTGCTATTCACTAATTCTCCAGCATGTCTGACTTTCTGTTGTTCCAAATAATATGGCACACAGTGCTCACATTTACTATGGGACTAGTGGTAGCTTACTTTGAACTGAAAATACCATTGCTGACCTAAGGTACAGTTCAACTGCACAGACACTGAGGGCAGGTATCATCAGTATTTACCTGTGCAGAGCAGGGCTGAAATGCCAGGGCATGGCTGCACGGGCTGAGCTGGCCTGGTACTTGCCTGTACTGAGTCTGGCTCTACGAGCTGCTCCTTTTCATTAATATCAAATATAAATCTAAAAGATTACATCAAACAGCAGAGGCCTGCACTCATGCTCTGTCTGTGAAGAGACGCCTCAGAACATCTTCACTTGAACTATGCAGACATAATTAGTCAATCAGTGATAGGAAGCAAAATCTTCCATGTTTATAATCTGCTATGTGCCAGTGGAAGCTCTCTCAGGCTCCCAAAAAGTCAGTTCTAATCTTTCCACAAACTTCAATGAAAATAGTGGCGTTTCCTTCCTTCTGACAGTCACCTACCTCCTCCCAGCACACCGTTAATTGATCCTTAGCAACTCTTCAAGTTTCATGGCAGAGTTCAGAAAAATATTATCCTGACAGAATTTTCCAACAGAAAGCCCAATCTGTGCTTGTATAGATTTTTTTTCGCATGCTCCTCACTCAACCCTCTCATCTTCTACCCCACCATGACCATGATGCTCCTTGTTTTAAAATTTCTCTGCAGACAGGTATTTGCGTGTGTGGACATTTCCTGACAAATTCCAGTGCTGATGCTGCTGAGTCTGTGCCGGTTGATCTTTTTTAGCGTTTTGGGGGGCTCCTCAGCCATCTCTGACTCCTTTGTCTTTACTCAGAGTCATGGTGCCAGGAGCACTGATACTGTGTGGTTCTTGCTTTAAACTGAGGGGGACATTTACCTTTTCCACATTTCCGCCTGCAAGAGAGAACTGATGTCAGCTACATGACTTATCTTCTCCTCTTTCTTTCCCTATCAAAAATTGTAGTCCCTTTCTCTGAAGCCAGTCTCTTGCAACTGGTTTCAATTTGTTCTGTCTTGCTTTTTCCTATTTAGGAAAGGAGCTGCAGCAATAGCATCAAAAAATATTCCACAGATATTCTAGAACTAGCCTTGTGTAAGCATCTGGGAGGGCTGCAGCTCAGGATATATAGGGTCAATTACTTTTCCTTGTTTGACTTTAGATAAATTAATTCTGCTCAGAACTGAAAAGAAAGTTAAGGACTTAAAGCGGAATATGGGAAGATTCTGCAATGCTCAAAACTGCTGCTTGTCCAATGACTCATGTTGGAGGTTCTTCAGTTTTCAGTATTCAAATCCCCTTCTCATTCCAAGTCCTGCTTCTGACCATGGCCAGAGGTGTCACATTCTTGCCAGTGCTTTTGCTGATGCCTCCCTGGGATCCAAAAGCTCACCTGTCTTCTCTGTGCTGAGCCAAAACAATTGATGTGTTGCAAAAACATTTACCAGGCAGTCCTTGCAAAAGGAAAAGCAATTCCCTTCCTTCCAGCTGACAGCGGGCAAGCTCTGCAGCAAACACTCACCCTGCAAGAGGAGTCTCTGTTAACTGTGCCAGAGCCATTTCCCCCCAGCTCCAGGGCAATACCCAAAACACATATCTGAGCTTTCAACAACCTCTTTATTGAAGCTGTTCCTTCTGGCATTAATTAATAAAAGGTTCACTGGGCCAGAAGAGGCAGTAGCAAGGAAACTGCCTTTCAAGCTCATAGTTCTTGTGGGAGAGGAGAATCCTGTGTTTAAGTACCTCTTCCAAGGATGGTTTCTGCATTCCTGGTTGTCACAAACCCACAGAACTAGTATGAAGCGCAGCTCAAACATTTTCTCATAAGAATCCTGACAACTAGGCTATAAGCTCCACAGAGGAGAGGAAGATAAAGCTGCTGCCTTGTTCTCCCTCTTTCTGCCTCACTTGGCTCCTTGCTGAGGCTGGTGGTTGTCTCCAAGCTTGTCCAGGGACTTTGTGCTCCTCTCTGGTGGGTTGGCCTGGGCCAGCAGGCAGTCACCCAGCCAGCTGCTCTCTCAGTCCTTCAACAGGCTGTATGGAAATACCTGCTCTCTATGGAATATACCGTGTATCTAATTTGGAAATACCCTGGTCCTCTCCACCTTTTGAAGGGCAACCCCTGCTCTATCACCTGGACCATCTGACAGCCCCTGCCCTGTGAAGCTGCTAATGCCTTCACACAAAGCAAAAAAGCTTAGTGTGGGCCCAGTTTGTAGGTCCCACAATTTAAAATAGGAATTAAAATTATCCTATTATTTAGTGGTACCGTTTTAAACAACTTAGTTACTGCATGTAATGTGTTTAGGTAGGAATTGCCTCCTACTCTGTACATGGATAATATCTGGCTTTGTGAATTCATTAATTATGTTGGAGTCCTAAAGTGCACTGTAATATGAATAGTAAGAATATGTGAACTCCTTTTCTTTCCCACCTGTTGTTCACAAGCAACTTCAGAGACCAGATCACTGGAGCAAACAAAGAAATGTTCATGCGTGTCAGAAGAACATAGCATAGCAAGGCATGACACCTGCTCAACTAAAAGCAGCATTTAGTTGAATTTTTTTGTATATTCTTAGCAAACTGAATTATGCAGATTAAGGATTATTTACAGAAATTATTCCCCAACAATCAAAAAAAGAAAAAAAAAAAATCTGTCTGTGGGTAGTTCAGGAACAGTGTAAAAAAAGTCAAATCCTAGATGCTGTTCATCTAATGAATTATTCACTGTGAATTAACTAAACACCAGTTTGTATTTATACAGCATTTAGTAACACAAAGTGATGTGCAAGCATTATCTTTGTCTACAAAGAAAAGCTGGATGGTTTAAATTAAATCGGAGCTCAACGATATGAACAAAATGCATCAGCTGATCCACATAAAATTGGAATTGTTTCTTATTTTTCACTTTAAACCTGGATGCTGAACACTTCTGAAAATTACATCAATGTACTGTTTTCTGCCCATCTCCAGTGCAGATGTAAAGGGAAGTTACTGATGCAGAGTTTATGCATCCTTTGTAGGCTGTTATTAGAGTTTCATCTGCTGCTGACTATGCAACGCTCCTGGTGCTGCTCAGACACTGAGTGCTAACAGAGCCAAGTTCAACAGTACATATTACTTAAGTGAATAATACTTCAATTACAGACTGCTGGTCTCCAGAGGTGGCAACAGGAGTGGCAGGAATAAAAATCCTGAGACTCTGCTCCTGGACTTGTGGGTCACAGTCTTGATATTTCAAGTGGAAAAGAAACGAGTAATGGCACATTATTCTTTATTATATTTGTTCATCTAACAGTCATGTAGTCTTATTCCCCAGATTTTACTCTCAAAAAAATTTTTGCAGCCACTAGCTACACTCCTGAAAGTACAGGATGAGGCTTGCCAGCACCTTGGCAAAGCAGTTACAGTGCGCAGCTGCGAGATGGGAGTGGCCATTACACAAGCAACCATATTTTGTGATGTATGCCAGAGCCCACACATCTTTTCTTTTTATAAGGAGCTAGAAGTTAAAAAATACTAGAAACGGAAATGTCTTTTCTTTTAAGCTCCAAGTTGTGGTGGAGGATGCTTCTCAGGTCCATTTCTCTCTTGTTTGGCCTCACTGAATTTTCTGCCAGATCCTGACACTCTTTCAAGGCGGCGGCTGAGCTCTATCCCACTATGACCATCAGTGTGGTGCCCATAGTGGGCTGGAAACATCCAGGGGAAACAGGGAGAAAATGGATTCCTTCAAGCTTTCATGTCTCTCTGAGGCCAGCAAGGACTTGAGTACCTGTCCACCAGGGCTCCATGGCCATGGTCTCTGCCCAAACAAAGAGGCAAAGCAAACTCTGCCCACCAGCACTTAGAGGTGAGTCGTGTAAGAGAAGGAAAGCAAGAGCAAAGGGAGGTGACCTACTGATGACAAACAAAAATGGAGAACAAAGTCACTCTCTTAAGACCCTCTGTGACATGCAGGCCCCACAGTAGTCCTTTTAATTCAAGATAAAACTAGAAAATTCCTGGAAAGAGAGTATCTGACTGATGGATCCTCCAGGATATAATTAATGCTGAGTTATTTTACTTTCACTAGCTCTCAGGGGAAAAAAAAAAAAGAGATGAAGAAATGTCCTTGAATGAAAGCTACAATATTTTCTTGAGTAGTTTCATGGGGAAAAAAATGCTCTTCCTACTTCCATGTACTCCCAGCTAAGTAAAATTCAACCAGCTTCTGAATGCAAGAAAATGTTTTCCAACCCCAACTGTCTGTCACTCCTCCTCATTCTTAAGCATTTTTTTGGTCTTATCCTTAGGTGCCACAGAGATGTTACATTTGTCTTATTTTTGTAATCACTAACTTCTACCCACAGCCTCAGAGTGTGAGAAGTCCTTGATTACACGAGTGCAAGTGAGGTATGGGCACAGATTGAGCTTATTCCAGGAGAAAAAAGATGAAATGGGAACTGAGACTCCGAGCTGAAAGTCTCAGCTGCCACAATCCTTGAGGCACTGTATTGAAACTCTGGAGAGCACAAGCCAGCTGAACACACGTACGCCTTTAATGCTGAGCCTACGACCAGAAATGTGTGTTTCCAGAGTGCCATACTTCTCAGCCTGATGAAAGAGCATAAGTCAGGTGAAACAGGGCTAAAAGCCTTTACTTCTCTCCGTTGCCACTATAACACAGCGACTTGTGCAGAAGAAGGTTTATACACAGCAGAGGCCCCTAGATCTAGCAACATAAATCCAGCCCCTAGGCCCCGGCGGCACCACGGTGAGGTATCCATCCTGTTAAGGTTGCTGTTCCAGGAGTTACAAATGCTGCTCCCTCGCCATCCCTGCGGAGATGATGCTTGATGAGACTGTGGAGGTGGAATGAAGCATTTGGCATTGCCCTGAGCTTGGGGGCAAGGGAAGGAGTGTGTCCATGGGAAGAACCTAAGCACCTGATTTGGTGAGCTAAGTGACCCGAGTTTGGTCCTGAGGGATTTGTTCAGGATATAGAGGGAGCCCCTGGCAGAGACAAACTCCTCCAGTCCCATGGAGTTTTCTGTTAGTCAATGTGGAGAGAAGGACTTCTTTCCTGCCATTGCCTGGTCAGTCCAGATAGACAGGGAACATTTTGGGATGAAGTGGTTTTAGTACACTCTGTACTCAATACAGGCCATAAGGTGGAGGAAGAAGAGTAAATTCCAGGCAGCGTCGGTTGATGCTTTGGTATTAAGTAACTGCAGAAATAGACAAAAATAACCATCTAAATCTGCCTACCACAGAAATATTTGAAAGGTGGATCTACACCTTTTCACCTGAGTATCACACGACAACACAGGTATCTAAAGGGCTACTGGTAGTATCCACTGCAGATAGCCCATGACAAACAACAGAGACTGGCAGCCCATTGGCATTATGAGTTTCACCGAGTTAATCGGATTCCTCACAATGAGGAAACTGACAGTGCATCCACAAAAAGGAACATCGCTGTCCTGCAGGCAGCTTTAAGGAGGATTTGGTTATGTGTTTCAACGAGAGATTTAAAATTGCACTCATCAGTTTTCAGAAATCTCGCTCATTTAGATTGTCACAGCTCAGTAGCCCTGGCATTTAAAGTAGAAAAGGGTAAGACTCATCAGCAAAAACTCCTTACTAATCTATCAGAGAACAGAAAAAGAACAATTTTTTAGTGAAAAAACTCTTTCTTCTGTTCTGGCTCTTAGATGCCAAGAAAAAGACACTCTGGTATGGCTGCTGTTAACCCTGGCAGGCTGACAGAAAGAAGTGAGATTATCTGCTGTTGACTTTTTGAGCTAGTGAAATCAGGGGAGGACAGGGTTAGGCAAAGGGGAATGGATAGCTCAAAGGAGAAAGACTCAAGCTGACTTTAATTCAGGTTGCTCTGGTCAGCTGTAGCCTGGCTCCTGCACTGAATCTCTTCTGAAGGTTGAAAGGCAGCTTCAGGAGCAAATCTCTCTAAACAGCCCACTGTATAGATTTCTTTTTTCTTGCCTCTGTATCTTCAACCCTATGCTAAGAGATTAATCCAGCCTTGCAGATGTTGGTGTCTCTGGCAGGGGAGCAGCTTTACATCTCTCCAGCTCTCTGAGAAGAAGGTCTGCCTCCTGCCCTGGTTACCAGCCCTTTCTCAGGCAGATGGACCCTGCCTTGGCCCTGCTGCACTTTAATCTCAAAGACTTTCTCACATTATTTTTTCTAGATATGTGAGTCTGGTAAACATCACTAGCACAACCCAATCCCAGGCTCTGCTATTTGAACATGCTTATCATATGATAAGACTCAAATTATAGTCTTATTAGAAACTTCAAGAGTATGTCAGCTTGGGAATTGTTTTACAGACTAGCACCTTTGTCTCTAAAGGGAGGTTACAAGACAGAGGTTTTTCTTCTCTGGATGGGAGGCAGGAGGGAAGAGAGGTGAGATGAATGAGAGAAGAAATATATAAATCCTCAGTGCAAGTATCTTGAGAATTCCACAGGTGAAGAACAACTTTACAGTGTGATGTGTGAGATCACCAATGCTCAAACCTCTGGAAGGTATCACAAGTACATGTGAAGAGAGGAAAGGCTCTTTCCCACACTCGGGGAAATGCCACTGCATCTCTGCCTAAGGGGTAGAGAAATCTTGGGCACTGAATGAAAGCTAACAGAGCCACCTCCCTAGTTTACAGCAGGCAGGAGTCAGCTACCACCTGGAAACAGGCAGCTTTTCAGTAACGTGAGGAAAACATGGGCAGAAGGCAAGCTAGCCCTTCCAAAGCAGGCTGTAGAGGACAGACTAGCAGGTGTAGGGGTAGGAACTGATACTTCCACAGCCCTGCTGCACCAGCCCCACGGATAAACAAGAGCTGCCTTCGGTTTTCTCAGAAGAGACAGTCTAACACTTGGTAAAAGCACTAAATGTACTTACAAGGAGGAGGCTTGGGAGCAGAATGCAGATTTCTAACTCTGATGAGAGAGTTGAGCATGAAGCTGCAGGAGAACCCTGGGCAGCAGTGTGGGCACTGGCAGAAATAACCCCTAGCCATGCTCCTGGGAAGGACTGCAGAGGAGGGGATACATATGATTAGGAGGGCACCTTCTATCTCTGGCATTCATATTTCCATCCTTTGGGATCTGGTGTGCTGCTATGTACAATTTGAAGTGGGAACGTATAAAAGGGACTTGATGGTGAAGTCCCCTTTAGGTTCCTTCCCCTCACACATCTGGGAGCCCCACAGAGCATGAGAAATCACAGCTGTGCCCAAAGAAGACAGATTTAGATGAGATATTAGGAAGAAGTTCTTCACTATGAGAGTGCTGAGGCACTGGAACACGGTACCCAGAAAAGTGGTGGATGCCCCAACCCTGTTCACAGCCAGGTTGAATGAGGCCTTAAGCAACCTTGTTTGGTGAAAATGTCCCTGCCCATGGCAGTGGGTTTGGAACTAGATGATGTTTAGAGTCACTTCTAACACGAACCATTTGATGATTCTATTATATTCTTTGATACCAGTTTGAAGAAGTTGGGATTCTTTTGTGTTCTCAAAGCCTCTGATTTTTTTTCCAATTGCTATGATTTTTAGGAATGAAGAACAAGTTATAGCATCTCTGCTCAGCTCCCTAGCAGTGCCTCTCAGGCTTTGACCATGCTGCTCACTGGCTTACACTCTATCACCCACCCCCTGAGTGTGCTGCCTTGCAGGCAGACTTGACTGCCCAGACTGAGTATGGTCAACACAATCTGTGAGAATGATTTCATGCTGGCACAGTCTTAACCTGTAAAGAAGTCTAAAATTCATATAAAACTTTACAGAGCTGCCAGAAAGAAAAAAGGTAAAACATCTAAAGGGTAAGTGAAATAAACAAGTAGGTAATTCTTCTGTGTCATTTTCCTGTTTAGCAACTAGTTTGCATCAATTATTCAGGGAATACTTTATGAAAAACTACTGCAATCGTGATTTTTTCATAGACAATTTAGGCACAGGAAAAAAGAAAGGTTAAACTAAACAGTTTATTCATATGTAACAACTGATTCGAAAAGCTTAGGTAACTTTTACAGTTAGTACCTTAATTTAATAGCCTTTACCAATGAAGAAACCAGGGGTGAAGGGAGCTACTGAGAGCCACAATGGGAATTGACACCTGAGACAGCAAAAGAATTAAGAAAACCCTGGCTTGCAGTCCAGCAGTCAGATTATCTGGATAACTGGGTTTTGGTTTTAAGCTTCCTAAATTTGACTTCTGAAATAGCGCAGTTTTCCAAAAGCATCAAACCTGCAAAACAAGGCTTCACCAGTGTTTCCCCAATCCCACCTCTGACTAACAAGTACCACAACAATGGCTCTTCTGAAAGAGTTAAAAGCATCTGTCCTGGCCATGGCAGCACCTGAGCTGCTCAGCTGACATGGTCAGTCCCAGGGTTTGGCTGCCAGCATGGTGACTGGCAGTGTCCAAATTCTTCACCGGGAGCTTGGGAGTTTCTATAATACCTTTATTATCTTCTGGCTCACAAAAGCAGATGAAAAATTTTCTGAGAAGGAAAATTTCTAAGGTTAATAATAAAACAAAGGTAGAAAACATCAGAAGCTATACAGCTATATGTAGGG